>PVHP010033302.1:0-19800 GCA_004024765.1 Zapus hudsonius | reverse complement strand
AACATAATGAGTATCCCAGCTGCCCGGTGTGCTGCCCTTTGGCATCGTACAGGAGAAAGAATCCCAGTTAAGGTGCTAAACTATGTCAATCGTAAGTGTTCTGCGTATGCTGTCATGCCCCATGCATGATTCAGAAACATGGAGGATTTCCAACATAACATTGCACTAGGTCACGTAGAAAAGCCAGTTAATCAATGTCCCAATTTACTAGACCAAAACTATTTAATTGCTTACTTGGTAAATAAAGTCAAGTGTGCTTTCAGCGTTTTCTTTAAATAGTCCTCATGGCATTGGTGGTGAGCGTCTTGGTGGTCTTGGTAGATTTTTTCTAGGAATGAGTTGAAAAGCCACCAATTGATGCATGTTCCATGTTTTGCTTTCAGAAAGAATGTGCCTGAAACATGTCTCATTATCCAGAGCCCGCTATTACAATTCAGTTAGGAATATGGAGCCCGGTGCACCTGCTACCAGAGCATGGGCCTACAATCTCTTTGTTAGGAAAAACAGCTTTTTAAAAGTCTAATCGTTATCATTTCAACTGATTATGATGTTTATCAAAAATTATGCTAAAACATAGTGTTGCTCGTGTGACAAGATCAAATCACAACAGCACTCACAATGCGCCATCTCAATGACAGACTAGACCTTCCAAATTGTCCATCACTAGGCATCACATTGGAAAAGGTTCTCAGGGGCATAAATACACAGTATGAGGACCGAATTTGGTTAGATAATTAGACTCTTTCAATTTTACTTTTTAATCGACTGCAGAAAGCAATCGATGACAGCGTATTCCACTACCTGAGTTTTGCATTTGTTTGTTTCTTTAAAAGGCTATTCGCCCTGAAAAGTGGCCCTCTAGACGATGCCAGTCACAGCCTCGCTGCCAGGAAGAGGCTGATGCCTTTGATAAAATTCAAAACACATGCAAACGGCTCTCAAACCAGGCCTGAGCCTTTTCTTCAGAAACCACTTTACACTCAGAAAGCATTTCCATTCTTTTTAAAGATGCAAATTCATTTGCAGGATCCTTTCCCCCCTGCTCAGCACTTAATTGAAACTTCAATTACAAGACTGTGCAATTTGATTTGACGTTTATTAATGGATTGGTTTTCTTTTCTATTTTCTCTGCTCCTTGTTCATGAATTTATTTATATAGGCCTTGTATATTCTGGGTAATAATATCCATATGTCTTTCTTTTACATTTAATTTATATCTACAATCAATTCTACATTTTTAAATTTTTTTTAAAATATTTATATTTATTTATTTGCAAAAGGACAGAGTTAGAGAGAAGATTCAGGCAGAGAGAGAATGGGCAAGCCAGGGCCTTCGGCCACTGCAAATGAACTCCAGATAATGTGCCACTTTGTGCATCTGACTTTAAGTGGGTGCTGGGAAATCGAATTCAGATCTTTAGGCTTTGTAGGAAAGTGCCTTAAGCTCTTAACAATTTCCCCACCCCTTCTCCTGCCTGTTAAGTTTCCATACAATCCATCAATCCATGTTCCAATTCACTTACTTCCTCTAAACTTTCCCTTCTAGGCTACATATAACACACACACACACACACACACACACACACACACACACACACACACACACACAAAGGAGTTTTCCTCTTTTTTTTTCATTAAGTTCAGCACTAATATTTTGAGTAGCTTACATTATTTTAGCTTAACTTTCTAAAGGATTCTTCATCATAGAAATTATTATTTATAGGTATATTCATTTTCTCTCATCGTTATGAAAATTCTAGTTAGAGAATTATTAAATATATTTTTCTCGTGTAAATTTTCCTTTTGGCTTACAGTTCTGTGTTTGGAATGAAGATACTTCAAAACATTACTGTGATCAAGATAAACAACCCCATCCACATCCCAGAATTCCCTTGTCTGGTCTTTGTGGTCTATACCTCCATCCCTAACCCATGGAAATTGTGGATATAGGCATTGCCCTGAATGCTTTGCTTCTCAGAATGTAGTCTAAATGGAACCATGCAATTTGCAATTGTTTGAAACTGGCATCCTTCTTCACTTACCAAAATGCATCTAAGTCTCATCTATGCTAATGAATGTCAGTAGTTTTTCTAATTAAGTTTTTTTTTATTAAAGTTCTATTTTTCTTTATCAATAGCATGCTTGATCTTCCTGATTTCGGCTTCCTTTGGTTTCCAGTATTTACTATGCGATGATACTTTAAATAAATTTGAACAATGCTATTTTTCGAAATCACTAGCACAAGTTGTCCTCAGTCAAGCAGGTCTGCATTCATAAGCGGCTTCCAGGCCTAGTAATGAGGCACTTGCCAGCTTGTGATGGATCCAGGTTCAATCCCCAGTACACCTCAAAGAAAAAGCAAAACATAATCACCTTTCTCCTAAAGAAGAGAATAGATAGCTCTGTTTGGGTGGTGGAAAACCTTGTTGGCCAGGATTTTGTGGGAAGAACAAGGGATCTGACATAACACATATTATGTGTACAGACAAAGCAAATGACCTGGACATTGATTCAAAGACAAAATATTGGCTGTTTGGCCGTATCAAACTTACCCTAAAACTCAAATTTCCCCTGATAGATTTTTAACATTCTTTATAGAGCAGGGATTCTCTCTCTATCTCTTTCTCTCTCTCTCTCTCTCTCTCTCTCTCTCTCTCTCTCTCTCTCTCTCACAAACACACACACACATACACAGATGCACAGACACATCCTACACACTCAACACACATGCCTTTCTCTCTTCCTCTTTCTTTCTCCCTTCCTCCCCTTCCTTTTCCTCATTTTCCTCCTTCCTTCCTCCTCTCTCCTGTCTCTCTCTTTTTCCTTCTTTTCCTCTCCCTCATTCACCAAGGAAGATTATGTAGGGAGCCAGCCCAAGGATTGTAGAGAAAGCCCTGTAATTTCAAACTTGATGTTTCTTTATAGATCTTCTGGGATAAAGAAATTTCCAATTTTAAAGCAATGTTTCCCTGTAGTCTTTTTCACACCATAGGCCATTTGAGGTCTAACCTCAGAAATCCTCACCATTTCTGAGTCCAATGCTATGACGAGCAGTCTCTTCTCTCCACATTTTTCATTCATCCAAAGAGGTTTGAATGGAAGAGGAAACAACATTCTGTACACACTATCCATTTTGAACAAGAATCTTTTTAAATATTTTATTTATTCATTTTCAAGCAGAGAGAAGAGAGAGAGAGAGAGAGAGAGAGAGAGAGAGAGAGAGAGAGAGAGAGAGAGAGAATGCACCAGGGCCACCACCTTGTGGGGCTTATGTGGGTCCTGGGGAATTGAACCTAGGACCTTAGGCACTGGAGGCAAGTACTTTAACCACTAAGCCATCTCTCCAGCCCTTGAACAAGAATCTTGAAATTGCCATTAATAGAATGGTTGGTCTTATGCACAACTGGTCACTTTATGCTGTGACCTTCAGAGGGATAGCAGTCACAACTCTCCCTTCTCACTTCCCCACTTACTTCTGGCCATATGAGTCATATCCAATTCAGCTAAGCTTTGTATTTAGTAGTGAACTCTTACAATTTGAATCATATTTAGATCTCAAAAGAGTAAGATTCAATCAGGGGAGAATGTCAAATCGAGGAATTTGAAAGCTCCAGTATGCAGTTAAGAACTGATGGTTTAGTCAACCTTTGATAGAATTCTCCAGCATTGTAGATGGTCTTTTAGTTAATAGTAATAAAGAATATATTTTTAAAAAGGTAAATGCCACTTAGAGGAAATATACTAGGTGCCTCACACACATATCCTTAAAGAGTTTTTCCTCCAATATTTTCAGAATAATTAATACTACAAGAAGAAATTTGAGCTTTGCAACTCATTTTACTAAGCTCAAATGCAATACACTACCAAACAAACACATTTTCTCTGACTCTTCACAGAAGATGGCTCTAACTCAGATAGATTCACATAGTATAACTAAAGCAATTTGATTTAGGTTTGTAAAAATATGTGCTTATATATATATATATATATATATATATATATATATATATATATATATATATATATATATATATATATATATATATATATATATATATATATATATATATATATATATCATCCTATATATTTGTCCTTCTATAGAAAGATGATACCATTTTCCATGTTTATTGTAAATAATTAGATACATTGCATGAGAAAGTACTATGGTGGAGACCTCATTTCCCTCCCCCCTGTTCCCACACCACTGGAGGCCTTCCTACATGGTCTTGATGGACAAGCCCAGGAGATAGGGGGATGTGGATTGTACCAGAGGTAGCCAGAATTTTTTTTCTCTCTCTCCCTCTCCATGGCTATTACATTCTTTCTGTCCACTCTTCTGCACAGGTTCCTAAGTCATGGTGAGTGGGTTTTAGGTCTGCTTTACTGGTGTGATGATTTAAGAATCTCTGAATTTCTGCTTTAAGTTATACTGGATATCATCAATGTCTCTCTCCATTATCCATAGTTATCAGATTTGCTGTGGAGGCAGGTCTCTTGTTCATCTCACCACTTCCTCAAAGGTTTCCTTTGGGCTCTATATGACAAGTTAGGGCTGGTTCATATTCTGCTTGGGTGACAGGTAACATCTCTGGTCCTGTTGGTGGGATTGGGTTGTCCAGGGTTCTCGCTGGCTTCTGAAGCATACAAACAGATTCGCCAAAGGAGAGTGAGATCAATATAGGTTAAATGAGACTAATTTTGTAAATCTGTCTAGATTCTAATGGCCATAGCCTTTCTGTAGATCTCTGGTTATTGGGGGCTTCCCCTTGGAGCCCAGGTTCTTGGTTTTCATATGGCGTTGAGAAAGCTGATGCTTTTTAAAAGCTGTTATTCATCTATAATAAAATTCAATAATTGTGAGTACACAATTCAATAATTACAGTCAATATTTAGAGTTAGTCAGTCATCTCTACCAGCAAACTTTAGAAGCTTTCTATCAATGAATAGAAGTCCAGGGTTACTGGTTTCAGGGAGTATACACCTAACCCTGATGGCAGACACACCTGTTTGCCTCTCTATATTTTTGGTTCTATACTTACTTAAATAAAGAAAATCAGAAGTAGTTCTATTGGTAAAGTGTTTTTCTTGAAAGTATGAGTTCCTGAGTTTGATCCATAGTACTCATGTAAAATGCCACAGCAATGTCTGCCTATGATCTCAGAATAGGGGAGGCAAAGACAGGAGTGGATCCCTGAAGTTCACAAGTCAGGAAGTCTAGCCTGACTAAGGAGCTTCAAGTGAATGAGAGGTCGGTCTCAGAAAAGGTGGATGGTGTTCCTGAGAATGACACCCAAAATGTCACACATGTGCACATGAACCTGCACATGAACTTGTGCCACAAACAGAGAGACACATGATACATACACAACATACACACATGCAATAAATGAGCAAGTGAAAACCATGCAGTATATAATTCTTTGTGAGACACTTTACTTACCACATGATTTTGAAATGAATACCCTTTGAAACATAGTCCCACAAAATCACGTATTGTTGGTGCTTCCTCCCCCTTTTTAGGTCAAAGCAAATTGTGGTGAAAGACTCAAGATTATTTTTAGCTACTTACAAGTTGGTGAATATATTTCTAGTTGCTTCCACTTTTCACCATCACAAGTGATGCTGTTTTGAACAATTACATGCATGTTTTCTTATGCTGATGCAGATTTATTTTTCTTGGAAAAATTCCGAGGAGTGAAATTATTGACTCACATGGCAAAGATATGCTTCATAAGCTGTCAACCTGCTTGGAAAGTGACTGAAATATTTTATATTTCCATCATCGATGTATCTTTTCATTTGCCTGTAAACTTGTCAATACTTTACATTATCAATCTTTTTGATTATAATTGTTCTCATAGCTCCAGGAACAGCCAGAATGGATGACAAGCGTAATCCCTTCTCAGTCACCACTATGGATAAACAGAGACTCAAGTGCAATTAAATTTTCTTCCCAGGACATAATTACTGGTTAGGTTAGTAGTATCCTCATTCTTTCCCATCCAGAAGCTTTTTTTTTTCTTTATTGTCCATAATGAATTACATTGTTTAGTGGGCCAACCATGGGTTGTTATCCCCAATCCCCCGTTGCCCCCCTTCTCCATCCCCAGTCAGCTGGATATCCTCCTCCATGGACCTTCTGGATCAGTCTTTGTGGTAGGGGACCATGGATAGCCCAGTCTTCAGCCGGGCTCTCATGACCCAAGTGTGTTGTTACTGAGGGTTGCCAAGTCTCTGATATTCTCCCCCACCACGGCTCTCACAATCTTTCAAGGTATCACTTTCACTGTCAAGTTTGTTGGTGGACATGGCCCAGGACTCCAAATCAGTGCTTCTCTTTCAGCCTTGCCAGAATTCACAATCTTCCCCATTCTGGCAAGTTCCCAATTTCTACTGAGCTTTCTTGGTTCTGAAAGAATGTCACTGTAGTTACAACAGTAAATTTTGTGATTCATCTGTTCTTTGTGGAGTGTGTGTATGTTCATGTGAGCCAATGCACACTCACCCCATGAGCATGCTTGAGCATACATGACTTTATCCCTCTTTTGGCTTATTTCCTTGAGATAGGGTCTCTCCCTAAATCTGGAATTCATAGCTTTGCAATGCTTTCTTCGGTTATTCATGTATTGATTGATTTTAGATTATATTCTTCAGATGTTTTAATGGCATGCTCACCTTCTTTTCTCATATTTTGCTTTTTAATTTTATAAATTGATTTTCTTTGGTTTTCCAATGTCATCTCCTTGAAATCTGCTTCATCACCCCACATCCGTAGTCTGAAGGTGTCAAATAACCTCAGGCTATGCGCAGCCTTCCTTGCCTTTTATTTTTATCTTTGATTTTGAGAATACAGACTGATTCTCTTTTAGGATGGAGCCAAAAGTTCTGAAAGATTATAAACTAAACTGAAACTGGCCTCTATCCTCGTTGTAAGTGGAGTACTTGCCCTTGACAATGGCCTGCTGGGCTCACAGACACTGAGAGCAGCAAGCTCCCTACAATTGTGTGGCATCTCCTGCTGATGGAATGAGATACTGAGCCAGGGCATCCTCTGTGATTGGAGAAATTCCCCAAGTGCCTTTCCTCATGTTTATCCAGTTCATATTGGTCACCGTTGGGTGTGTGCTGGAGGATCTCATAAGGGAAGATGGGAGGATGCTTCTGCTTGCCTTCTTCTCCCACTGCAGCCTCTGGGAATTAGGGAGAATAAAAGCATTCGCTTTTTGTTTATGCATGATTTTAAGGGGAAACAATTAATTTTTCACAAAAAAACTTTTTATCAACTGCTCTTTTTGCTTTCCTCTCTGCAAGAATCTGACGAGAGATCTTCTGTCTTCTGCTTTTACTCTGGAACTCTACTCCATACTGTGATTTTGAGAAATGAAAAAGAGTAAGGAAGGCTAGAAGTGTAACTTCATTTACCCAAGTTTATTTGACAAATCAAACGTGTTTTCAACTTACAGGAAACAAAAGAATTCTTATTGACAACATTTTAGTGAAATGTAACTACCAGGGAAATGCAAATGAAAAACACAATGAGATTCCACCTTACTCCAGTCAGCATGGAAATCATAAAGAAAACCAACAACAATAATTGATGGTGAGGATGTGGGCGAAAAAGGAACCCTCATTCACTATTGGTGGGATTGCAAGCTTGTTCAACTGTTTTGGAAAGCACTGTGGAGACTCCTGAACAGAATGGACATGAAGAAAAGGGCCAAGAAGCAACATCAATAACAAATAGATATTCAAACACAAAATCAGTTCAGTTTAAAGAAATGCAAAGTAAATCAATATCATGAGATAATTTATACCCATTGTATTATCCAGCATTAAAAGATGTGCATAGTGCCAGTCAGGAGATGAGGACATGAGCACTGAAGCTTTGAATGGCACAGGCTGATCATCCTGGAAGAATTTTTGTTTTCAAATGACTTAAACATATCTTATGACTCAGTAATTCTACATCTGGAAACATATGTCATGGAAACCAGCAGACAAATGTGAAAAAAACCATAAAGACTCATTTTTAACATTGTTTATAGTGGCTAAAGATTGGACACAACCAAAATGTTCAACAACTAGGAAGTGCTTAAATAATTTATCTTGCAGTTTATGGAGTGAAATGGCATTCTGCCTTTAAAATGAGGAAACAAATGAATATTTATTGCCGTGTAAATATCTATATGGCATTGGGATTTAAAAAATAAACAGGTACAGCGTAAGCTAATTTTTGTTCGAACTCAAAAACAAGCAATCATATGAGAGAAATTGGATAGATTTGATTGAATTTATAGTCATATTAAAAGTTGTTAGAGTGAGAGAATGAGGGTCACAAATGGAGAAATGTGAAGGAGAATTGATAAGTACAATTCCCTCTGGAAACAAGAGCTCTTTTCATGGTATTAGTGTGATGAAAAGGGCATATTTTCCTCACAAATTGAAATAAAAGAAGTGGTGATAAACCATGTGATCCAATAATTTCCCCACCCTGCAGAAAAACAGGAGGCAGGTTTATTTTAATGTTTACTATTCAGCATAGACTTACCCACTCTCCTGCTCATTTTTCTAATGTTCTTCCATCCTTCTTTCCTTCCTTCCTTCTTTCTGTCCTTTCCTTCTTCCCTCCTTTCCATTCCTCCCTCCCTCCCTTTCTTCTTTTCTTTTTTCCTTCCTTCTTTTCTTCTATACTTTCCTCCCTCTCCTTTCTCCCTCTCACTCCTTCTCTCTCTTTCTCTCTCCCCTCTCCCTCCTTCTCTTTCTGCCACACATATGTTATAGGCTTTCAGTATTACTTTCATGAGATCATTTACTAAGATAGCAACAGACAGCCTTGTGGAAAGAGGTGCAAACCACACTGCAGCAGACACTGATCTAACCCAGTCTTTCTTTGTGGGTCTTCTCTCCTTATTCCTAGCAAAACAGTTCAGCTTTCTTGGCTGAATCCTTCCCATGTATTTTTTAGATATCTTCAGAGGAAGGGAAAAAGACTTTGCCATCAGAAGTATGAGGTAAGAAAGATATTTTAAAGACATTTTATTTATTTATTTGCAAGCGGAGGAAGATAAAAGGGAGACAGATAGAATTGGCTTGCCAGGGCCTGTAGACACTGCAAACAGACTTCAGATGTGTGCGCCACTTTCTGCATCTGGCTCTACGTGGCTATAGAACATGGCTCATTAGGCTTTTCAGGCAAGCACCTTATACAATGAACCAGCACTCCAGCCCAAGAAGGATATTAAATCCTGTACTTGTTGGTAACATTTTCTCTGATGTGGGACAAAACATTGCCTGAAAATTAATCCAAAGAGGAAAGGAGAGAAGAAAAAGGAATGTACACCTATGGCTATGATGTCTTTGAACACCTATAAAATATGGGCAAAGAATTATTTCCTAGACCAAAGATTATTGTGATCCCAAACCCTGTGAACTTGTTGCAAATGCAACTTATTATTTTCCTTTCTGGATATACTGACTAAGAAACTCTGGAATGAAGCCTAGCTATTTTCATTTTAATAAGACCTGTGGGGGATTCTCATGTATGCTAAAGGTTGAGGGAACATTGCCCAGATTTTTGAATTTCACGAGTCATTAGATAACCTTGCATCTGTCTCTTTCAATTAAGAAGCTCTGACTGATAGGAGAAAAGAGCTACTGAGTTAGTACAGGTAATCTGGCTCATAAAAGCTGATCAATATTATAGGATAAGTAGAGATGGAACTATTTTCAGTGGTACCAAAACATATGATCATGTGATTTCACAGGACTATTTTTTTCTGTCCATATAGGTGACTAGAAGTGGTAAATTATGAAGGCTTTCTGGGTCACTGGCAAAGAAAAGCCACAACCAAGTAGTCTGACCTTAGCTGAGGTATCAGAGAAGAAATAAAGCCGTAAAGGGAGTGATCAGTGGAAACATAAAGGTGAGCTCCAGAAATAAGTAGTTGGGAGGACATTAGTGATTTTATGTAGGAAAGAAGGGCGATGAAAGAAGGCTGTAAATTATGATCAGGCATCTTTGTATACAAGCTCCAAGAAGAGCAGTCATCAGGGATGAAAGAGTTCAGATGAGGACACAGGATCAGAGAGATGACATTTATCATCTGTTGTTCAGGAAGTCAAACAATTTTGGATTCTTGGATCCAGCACTTTAGCATTCATATAAATTGAGTCAAATAACCCATTACGAATTCAACAAGGGGACAGCCAGTCTTGGTAAATGAGAGCAATGTGGTATTTTAATGTGTCCATCTAGAAAAATGAGCCTCAGTTGTGAGAGCAATTTTGTAAGGAGAGAAGTCACAAAGAGGGATAGCGATGGGCAGACATGAGAACCATAAGGTGGTCTGCAGAGAAGAGCTCATGGAATGTGGGATGATAAGCCACCTCAGCCAAGGAAAACTCAAGCCATACTTAGGGGAGGACAGTTTTCTGAGAAGGCAGATTTGATGGGAGGCAGAATGTTGGCCTGCTTTCTAAGAACTGATGTGTCCCTGGCCTGGGAGATCAGCATGAGGTTACAGGATGACGAAGAAGCAGGAAGAATCATGTACCTTCCATATATGCACGAAGGAAATATTATTCCAAAAGGAAGCTACAGAAGAAAGAACCTGAAGACGAAGATGGCTTCATGCTCTCCTCCTGTGCATCATAACTGGCCTTGCCAGCATTGCAGTTAATCTATTTATTTACACCATATGGAGAGACTTCAAATGGGTGTTTCATTCTGTCTGTGAATAGCAGGGCATATTTGCCTTGACCTTTAGGATGTGGAAATGCAGTCCAGCCTTTTCTATTCATTCTCCTTGCATCGTTTGCTTGGGCTACTGCTTTGTGGTCCTATATGAACCTAGCATTTGTGATTATCTTAAGTAGAGTGTGAGATTGACTTTGAATATTGCACTCTGCCTTTAAACGGTGCTTATCCTGATTGACACCTGAATATCACTGAGCATTCAGGAACTTGCTTCAGGATGTGAATGAAATTCTCACTCAACCACTGCTTAGGTACTCCGAATCTATTAATCTGCAAGTGTGAAAAATAAGACTCAAGGTTACTAGTTAACAAGCGTTTCTCAATCGTTTTCCTAGAAAGAAAACTCTATTTCAAATATCCGGAGTCAATAACCCAGTCACCATTGATGAAGTAGCATTTTTTTATTCCAGTCTAATTGGACATCCCTAGACATTGTAGATAAAATGATAGAAAAGTAATTGAGAACATGAAAATGAGGTTTTGCCTCTTTTTAGAATGTTATTTGTTTATTGATGATTATTTTCGTTTCAATTTTTCACAGTAGTGGATAGACCTTTGTTTAGGATTTAGTTTCATAAGCACAGGCAGAGCAAATAAGTAAATGAAATAATAAAGCACATTTTATGCTTAGAGGTTGATTAATTTCTACTATGTATTCATGGATGTCTACTTGTCATCAAGCTTCGATATTTTCTTCCCATTTAGACAAGTGCCACGTAGGTAAATCCCATATCCTTAAAAAACACATATATTAAGAATTTTAAATATTCTTTATGAATCGAAAATGCTTCTGAGAAGCTCCCTGCAGAGCATGTCTAACTTCAGCTAATGAGTTCTAATGTGTGATTTTCTTGTACCTAGCCTTTCTGTACACATCAATCTGCTCATGGCATCTGCCAGGCAAACAGTACCAGTGAAACCTCTGGGGCTGTCAAGGAAATAACACGTTTCTCCTTTACCACCATCTGAAAATGATGCCCAGATTTCTCTGAAATTCTCCAGGCAAACTATGTCTTTCTTTTAAAACCAACACCATCTGCCCAAGCAGACATTCAAGAGGCGATTGTCACATAAAAGATTTTTAGCTGATTTCTGATGTTCGAGCCTGTTACATTAGGTTATCAAGCTTTCACTTAGCTATATGGCATACCTTGCATATTTCAAATTGAAGAGGGTTATTATAGACTAAAAGGACATGGATTAATTTTAGCTGAACTATTGCATGGTAACAGAAGCAACTTCAGCTGGTTTCTTAAAAGAAAAGGCATTGTAACATATGTCTGTGCAAATACATTCATGTATATGATTCTTTAGTTTCAGATTTTTTTCTCTAAATGAAAAATGAAAGTGCATAAAACATATATTAATGAATGCAACTATTCTGAAACCAAAGCCTTTAAATTTTTATTCAGAAACAAACATAATTGATATAATTAAGTATATGACATTAAATGATGGCATATATAATCATCTTTAATTACATAACATTATATTTAGCAGATGATTCATTCATAAGAGTAACTTTTTACCTGATTCCACTAGCTAATTTGATTAATTAGTTTTCCTAATCCACAAACTTCTTGAAATACTTATCAACTTAAGAAAAATGTATAAACATAGAGTATACAATGTTTCAGTGTGCATTAGTGAAGATGTGCAAATATCTTATGTACTATTTTATAAACTTTTTACATAAAAATCTCTGGTATCATACATTCCATGTCAATTAACATGCATGCAAAGCACGTATTTTCATTTTGCTATAGTTTTCATTGGATCCATCTGTCATATATGCGACCTCTTTAGCAACAGAATGTTCTTACCAGAAGCAGCTTGTTGAGCAGAATTATGAGTGTGCTTTTAGAAGCTTGGAAAATTCTTTTCCTTTTCATAATTACTAAAGAGTTCAATCATGCAGGTGTCCAGCCTTTTGACACTGTGATATGGTGTCATCTACAATGCATCAGGCTATATTCAGACTTATCCTAATGTAGTAGTTTGAATGTAATGTGTCTCCACCACATTAAATATTTTTGATTGAATTTCCTACTAAGTCCTCACCATGGACCATGTGGGAAGTGGAGCCCTATGGGAGAAAGTGTGGCACTGTGGTTGGATCTTGAGGTAGAATCCAGCCCTAAATTATATTCAGAGCTAGCTTGAGCTCTGACTACTTGATCCCTACTCTACTGTAGATGCATGATAAAGTGAGCCAACTTCCTCCACCAATATGAGGCTTTCCCTGAAATCTATAAACCTGAAATAAACCCTTTCCTCCATGCACTGCTTCTTATCGGGTATTTCTCTGAGCAACGTGAAGGTAACTACAACACATGAGATGTGGGCACCCATGTGCCAGAGACTGGACATGTATAAAGAGAATGAATGTTGTATGGATTTTGATGAAATGGGCATACCAACACAAGACTTGTTCATACAGAGTTTCTATTCATTAACAATAAAAAGTCTCCTTGACTCATGATTGCACAAATACTGAAATATATAATGTACTAAAATTTTTAGTGATTTTGTACAGGGCACATTTTATAATAAGTATCACTGGAATCTTTCTACCACAAATTTGAAATAATATCTTTAATATATGCCTCATTTTTATAAATCATGGAATATATCTCAGTTATAGCTTTTTAAACATTTTTCTACTTCTGTATCAGGATATTCAGTTTTATACACTGCAATGTATTTTAGCACTTTTCTCAGTACCTTTACTACTACTAGAATGTGAACTACTCTTTATTTTCAGAGGGTCTATAATTATACTCACATTTATTACTTCTGTACAATTTTAGAATGATTAGTTAGATTCAAAAAAAGTATATTTTTTTTTTTCACATGAATGCCATAGGAATCTCTAGTTATCTCTCATCACTCTTTTTTCACAAAACATCCCCAAAGGTCATTTGCATATTGACTGCATAGCTTTTCATCTTCCTGGGGATATGCAAATTGTGCCAAGGAGAACCAATGGTGGTGGTGAGATTTCTAGTATCTTCCTCAAAATCTGTCACTCATGTTTCATCTTTATATTAATAATAAAAGGCATATGTGTCTCTTTTAGTTAAGGCAGTGTGTGATAGGACATTTTTCTTCAGTATTTGAGCCATGGATTTAAAAAACAGAATTGCATCTTGGAATCTGTGGTATTGACAAAGCACTTAGAATAAAATGGACCGTCTTGGCAATTGAAAATCAGAAAGAAAAAAAAAAAGCACAGAGAACACTGTAGTCTCAATACTCAGATCATCATCTTATAAACAGGTAGACTACTTGGCAGAACACTTGTTTGAGATCTAGGTTGTCATCTCAGGGCACTAGGAAAAAAATGTAGGATGGGAACATGCAATGGCTACTCTCCTTTAGTAATGTACAATCAAAGAAATTCAGGAATTGTTCACTTGGCAAGGAAACCAACCTGGGCTTAAAGAACACCTATTTATCAATGGGCTAAAATGTAAAATGATTAAATATAAGGCCTTAACAATTGGCCTTCCAGATGCTTCTACATACAAACAGCAGGAATTAAGATTATTGCACAAAGCCACTTTGGTAACTAGGATCAGATAAAGGGCGCTGGATTTATGGTGGAACTCCTGGCTACAGACGCCTCAGGGAAGTCTTCAGCAGGACATGAGAGAGTTAAAGACCTAAACACAGAAGCCAACCAACGTATTTGATTCAACTAGTTCAGAACTGTAGCCCAAAGGAATATTTAGGAGTGTTTATTAACAGAAAGGAAGTAGACCACAGACAATACTGGAAATGCAGACAAACTGCACACTTCATCCAAAAGCCTCTCATTGTTACTACTCTGATGTCACTGGCACCCCATCAAGGCTTGAACTTGCTCATGTCTGCTGGATGTGTTTCCATGGGACATAATAACAGAGGAAAATCTCTGAAAGAGCCAACCTACAACCATGGAGAATTTTGAAAAGTAAAATCACCTGTAATGAAAAGAATCAGATGTGTCCAGACAGGTTCAAACAAGGAACCTGCTATGCCCAAGAAAAAGTCTGCCATTGGTTACCTATAATGCACATCTAAGCTTTTGCAAATCCTTTTTTCTAAAACAAGCCTTAGTTATGTTGCTTAAGCTTTTTTTTTCAAATTTTAATTTTCCATGAATATTGATGTGTTTGCCTCTAATATTATTCCTTAGCTGAAGTTGGATAAGACACCAAATGGTCCATGCTCAGAGACCACGTAGAAAGTTCAAGGTTATTAAAAGACAGAAATTCACAACCAGCAACCAGTCACTACATTAATGCACAGCTTTTATTTCCCCACCACTGGCTACCTTCTCAATACAAATGGAGCACTTGCACTTCTAAGCCAATGCGACCCAGCAGAACCTAAATTCATGATGCTTTAAAATATTGAGAAATAATACAATTGCTCTTTCAAGCCTCTAAATGTTAGGTTCATTTTTACTGCAATGCAGATATTTATCTAGTGTGAAATAGCTACAACCTCCATTTCTTAGCCTCCTTTGCATCCAGATGGACCAATGTGACTAAGCTCTTGCAGAAGGGACTGTTTTAAATCCAAAGGCAGCTTGAAGATCATGTGCCCAGCATCAATTTTCTCCCCTTCTGAATTACTAGGGAAGAACAAAAGCAAGTGCGAATTTGAATGCTATATGTTAAAGATGAGAAAATTACCTTGTCATCCCGGGGACTCTCATATCTGAATTACTAAGAAGAAATAAATCTGTTTCTCCCTTGAGTCACTACAAGTTGCTTTTTATACCATCATATCCACTACTGAAATAAACACAAAGGTGTGGAGCAGACAGAATTGTCTTTTCCTTATTGAAAATGTATTGATTTTTATTTGATCTGAAGCGCATGTATCAACTTTCATCTATTCAAGTATAACCTTTCCTTTTCCAGGAAGATTTGATAGCTTACTTGGTTTTATATTTATTTAAGAGTGTTTCACACTTTTGGTGTGTTATTACAAGTGAAACGTTTTGCATTGTTCATTCTAACTATGCATTTGTATAAGAACACAACTCATTTTGAATATCAATATGAGTAAATTTAGCTCTTAGTCAGTCTCAATTTTGCTAATGTTTTTCTTTGCTTTTCCTGGTATGACTATATACTGTGGTTTATCCATCCGATAGGTAGATCCAAACATTAAATTTCATTTGGCATTTCACTTTGGATTTCCAAATACTCTTACATCTATTCATGAATATAGTTCTCTGAACACTAGCCTTCTTGATCTTGTGCATTTGCCTCAACTATTTCTTATATTTTGAATATTATTTCTGTCATATACAAGCTCAAGGCAATTTGGCAAAAGAATTTCCTGTTAACACTTTAAATGCCAAAACACTTAAGTAAAAAAAAAAAAACAGCTTTAAAAGGAATAAATGATCACATCTGTGAACTATTTTAATTTGGGGGCTAAGAGTGATTCTGAAAGATGGAACAGCTTGCTTAATGTCTGCAGGTAAACAAGCTAGTTTGTCTTTTCTACGTCTTTTGAATCAGTTTTTCTTTACCTGCTTTCCTCAGAAGAACACATTTATTGAGATATAATATCTGAACAGGTTTATGGAGTCCAGTGTGATACTTTGTATCAAAGTTATAATATGTGCTGTTCAAAGCAGCTTAATAAGCACTTCCGTCTCTGCAAACATAAATCACTTCTATATGTAGAGTATTCCATATTTCTCTAATTTTATTTTGATATTATTCTAAATTATGGGTTCCCTGTTGTAAGAAAATTACAGCTAATTTTTCCTTGCATGTTTTTTAAATATCTTTTTATATTCAGCTGTAATGTTTCATTTTTGAACAATGAAGAAAAATTCATTTTAAAGTGACTTCTGAAAGCATCAGGTCAAGACCAAATATATAGTCAGAAGGAATACCATAATTAAAATTTTAAATGTTAAGTATAGAGTAGTGAAGATAAGTATGTTTAATTAAAATTGAAATCATAGATGGAGAACAAAATGGTTAATCTAATATGAAAATATATCCCAAAATAGAAAAACAAAAATTATGAAATATTCAAAGCATATTTTTAGAAGGAAAAAATTAAATCCATCCGACAATAGTAATTTTAATACTTAAAACATTTACTCTATTATCAGTGAGAAAGATATTTAATTATATATGTACATATATATTTCCATAGGAATTGTTTTTAGTAATTATTCACAGAATGTTGACCTTTCTAGAAAAATTAGTTTATTTATATTTTACTTGCCATTTCTGCATAATTGTCTGACAGCTTTAGGCTCTCAATTTATGCATTTGCCCTGTGTGCTGTCTTAATGTGTTAGCACAGGGTATGCAAAAAATGCATGAGAGGAAGTCAACCCATCATGTTGTTCTCAACAATATGTTTAACATGGAAGTCTAATGCCATGATAACATGGTCTCCACAATATTTTTCACATGGAAGTCTAATGCCATGATCACATCATTTAGAAAATAAATTATAGATTATGAATCACTTGAGGTGAGAGCTCACACAATAGTCACAATGTTGACATAGATAAATGTTTAAAATTATCTGAGTGCTACTTTCCATTCTACCCTTAAATTTAAATGCGAATTCTGTATGTTCCTTTGGATATTTTCTATGACAACAGTTGTAAATCATTAGTTATATTTTAAACTGCCACACTTTCAACTGTTGGCTTAACATTAGACATAGGCACTTTGGTTGCGATTTTCAGCAGTAATCCCCATAATAACAAACTCTAAGCAGTTAGGTTTATGATTTAAATTCATGAATATCACAAACACAAAATATGTCAGTGTATAATGTGTAAGGAAAATGAACCTGCATAGATCTAAATACTCTTTGTTGTTTTAAAAATATTTTTAAATCATTTTATTTCTTTGACAGTGAGAGAGAGAGAAAGAAAGTGACAGAGAGACAGAGAGAGAGAGAGAGAGAGAGAGAGAGAAGGTAGACAGAAATGGATTGAGTATGGGCATGGCAGGTCCTACTGCCTCTGCAAAGGAACTCTAGACATGTGTGGTATATTGTACATCTGACTTTACTTGGGGACTAGGGAATTGAATCCTGGTCATCTAGCTTTCAAGCTTCACAGGTGTGATGGTTAGTTTTTGTTGTCAACTTGATATTTTTACTTAACTTGGGTGGGTTTCTGAGGATGTTTACAGGAAGGCAGCCTCTCAGTAAGGGGCAGAATGTAAAGATGTTTTGAGAAGCTAGAAATGAACATCCCTTTTTGGGAGGGCACTGCAGGAAGGAAATTCCAGAGACTCAAGAAACCAACAAAACCTCCCCTTCTCTGCTGCCTGTGTTTGTGGTGCTGGTGATGAGTGTCTCTCTCTCCTTGGACCTGTGAAAGGGGACCAGCCTCTGTTGCTATTATGGAACTTACGCTGGATCCTGGATTTGTAGCTTCAAATAAATGCTTTGCTCCCATAAATTGTTCCAGGTTTGGAGAGTCATCCTAGCAGTGTGTGGCTGACTGTGCCAGCAAGCATCTTCTTATTTACTCCTGAGATATCACTCTAGACCTCATTCTTGGTTTTTAAATAATTTTAACAATAGAAACTGTATCTTCCAAGATCTCTTTTTTGAACATTATTTTGACAGTAAAATACTGATTGCCATTATTTTTTTTCCTGCAATTTCTTTTTAACCAGCAGAACAACATTGCTAGAGAAGAAACTGAAATTATAATTTCTAAGGGCAAAAGCACCCTCTGGACTGTCTTCTAGGATATCATGGACTCTGTTCTGCCCCTGCAGTTAAAGATCTAAGCTTCTCTGTCCTGAAGAAGGCCCTGTATCCAGATCCCAGCAACTGGCAGGACAGTTCTTTTGAGAATTAAATTTTTAAACATTTTTAAAGAGGAAAGAAAGGTAAAGCTTGAGTAAAACGGGAATGTTTTGAATCCTTTTGGTACAGTTGAAATTGGGGAATACACACATCTTTGGAAGGACAGATATTTCTCATACACTCAGCCTGTTTCAAATATGCACTTAAAGTGGTTTGCTCCTTTTTAGTACAACAGTTTAAATCAAGTCCTCTAAGAAAATGGAAAAGAGTCACAAATAATTGTATTCTGTTTCTTTGATTTTTAAATATTTACTATAAAAGTATTGACATGTGGGCTGGAGAGATGGCTCAGCGATTAAGGCACTTGCCTGCAGTGCCTAAGGCCCCAGGTACAACTCCCCAGGACCCACATATGCCAGACCCACAAGGTGGTGTGCTCTCTCTCTCTCTCTCTCTCTCTCTCTCTCTCTCTCTCTCTCTCTCTCTCTCCTTGAAAAATGAATAAATAAAATATAAAAAAAATTTAAAAAGTATTGACATGAAGATTACTTCAGGACTCTGTTTGTTTTCATGGAAATATCTGCTTCATAAACGTACAGCACCTCTACAGCATTCACAGGCCTGGCTCATTGTCAAAGGCTCTTTACTATTCACATCCTGTCACAGAGGAGTCTGAAATGAAGACTCAATTCTGTTGACTGGAACTGCTTTGAGACCACTCCCTGCAATAAAAGCCCTTTTTTCTGATTTGCCACTGGGAAAGAAAGATAGGGAATTCGTCAGCATAAGTCACCTAAGGGACAAGGTCTCTGCTTATGTTGCAGTTTTTTTAGCACCCTAGATATTCAGAATCATATCGAACCAACTGGACCCCCTACTACGATAGCTATGACTGATGACTTCTGTGTTGTAAATTCATGCCCAAAACTATTTTCCTGGATTGTTGTGGCTCCTCGGATAACATTCCCACAAATTTTCCTATCCACCTCAATCTGGAGGTAAGATTTAGCGGGGTTACGTGTGTCAGCCCACTGCCATAGAGGAATTCCTCTCAGTCCTCTCCCTCAAGCCAGGCATGAAAACAAGGGCACCCAGTTCCTAGGAAGGATGCCTAGCCAGCAGGCCCAGAAAGGCTGTCTGGAGGAGCTTTCATTTGTGGAAGTCTTCGCAAGTTGGCTCAGCAGGGACTCAGCACACAGCCTTCAAGTGTGCTGTCCAGCAATCTGGCAACTCTCCTC
>PVHP010033301.1:8276-19859 GCA_004024765.1 Zapus hudsonius | reverse complement strand
CTAGGAAAATTGACATGATACTTGATCTCAGTCACCGTGGCCATTAGATGTAAACCGCCTCTCTCCTTGACATTCCTTTCACAACCCTCCGGGTCTAGCTGGTCGGCTGTTAAAGTGAGCTTCTAGGCAGGCTCTGAGCTCCCCCACAGCACTTCTCTGCAGTCATTGCCCCTTTTGCTCAGGCTTGTCACTTGGAACTTGTCCTGCTAGGTAGTACCCAAACCCCAATCCATTTCATGAGGCTTATTCTACAACATATATGTCTGTGTGTATTATTTATATGACATATAAATACGTAATTATTATCTAGTCCGTTTTGTATGCCCCCAATTTCCCATTGGGAAATATCTACTGACTTTTTAAAAATATATTTTTTATTTATTTGCAAGCAGAGAGAGATAGACAGAATGGGAGCTCCAGGGTCTCCCACCACTGCAAATGGATTCCAGACACATCTGGCTTGATGTGGGTACTGGGGAATTGAACTCTGGTCCTTAGGCGTTGCAGGCAAGTGCCCTAGCTGCTGAGCCATCTCTCCAGCCCCCTACTGACTTTTTTTTTTACTAGTGTGAGACCCTGCCTTAAAAAAAAGAAGAAGAAGAAAGTTTTCCCCCATTGACAGCCTCAGGAGATGCCAGCTGGGAAACATATACCCTTCACACACTTGCACTTCTCGATGGCTGCTGCTCTGTTGACGACAAAGGAAGAAGGGAAAAGTCGTGAACAGGAAAGTGAAACGTGCCACTTGCTGTTTTTGAGCTCTAGGTGCTCTGTTAAGCAGCTCTGTAGACACTCCTGATATTGACCAACTATTCTGTAAACACCAGACCCTATGCCCCCAACTGACGCCCCACCACATCTCCTTGATGTACTGTGTTTTCCCCATGCTTGCCACTCTGCCAGGCTCAGAGCCTTCAACCTCATGTCCCAATGGCCAGTTCTCAGGTCTTCAGCTGTGCAAGCTGCACTGTTCTTCAAGTACATCGCCATCTGACAGTCCCCTCTAAGGGCATCTATCACAGATGTTTTCCTCCTAGAGAATCCAAGGCAGGTCATGGAATCTCAGTTTAAGGATGTTCACCTTCCTAAAAAGGAGAGGAACAGTGGGGGACACTTTTCTTCTTTGATGCCCTTCAGTAGGCCAGATGAAGAAGTCTTCTGCAGGACTGTCAAGCATAACTGTAGATGTGTTAGGACTGTAACATCTTAAGATATGGAGTTACTGGCCTGAACAGCCCAACCTCGGTTCTATTCCCCACCCTCACCTATCAGAAATTGGACATTTGTCAAGCATGTTAGCTAAAAACCCAGCACATGTTGCTTTACAGGTTCCCTTGTCTGCAGTGAGAGTGAAATATATTCAAATGAGACTTCATTCTCCTGGATCAGCCTTGAGGAAATATATTCTTTATAAGACATGGGCTTCTGCTGTTCCATCTTCCCTATCTGTAGTAAGCTCACTTCATGTAATTTACATATGTGGGTGAACTTAGTCTCCTTAGACTGAGACAATAGTAAAAAGTACAGCCAAGATGCAATAGTTAATCACTGGTAACAAGTACACTGTCAGTCTGCTGTAAAGCTGGTGGGGGTTCCCAGCCACAAGGTATTCTCTGTACTTAAAAGGAAGTCAACTTAATGTCTTTCATTCTCAGCCACAATTCTAGGTTAACAGAAAGCCCACAGTAAATATCTTGTACCATGTGTCCATTGAGTACAAAGTTCACGAAATCCTCTTCTAAGATCCTCTTTTCTTCTCATTTCAGGAAAGGAGGTAATGTGGCATGTTTAGGAAATTGGAGTTCAGAATATATAAGTTTTGAATTTTTAAACAAATTTAGCCTTTTACCCCTCCCCCAAATTTGACCAGGGACATAAAAATGTAAAGTTACACCACCTCAAAAATACGTTAAATTCCAAACATTATGAGGACAGTTTTTATTTACTTTTCAGTTATAAAATACATTACTTTTATTTAATCTTTTTAAACATGAACAATGTAGATCAAGTGGAAGATTTTGTTTTTACAAAGAAGACTAGTGAACAAGGAGCTGGGCTGTGACTCAGCAGTTGTGACTCAGCCTGCTTCACCTCTTGCACTTCTCTGCAGCTCCTCTATGCTCTTGGCTTCATCTGAGAGTTTTAAGTACCAGAGCAATGATATTCTTGGAGTGCTTCCTGTTGTCTGGTCTATAGTGAGGGCTTGGTAAGTTAATATACAGAAAAAAATGAGGCAAAATTTCAATTTGTACAACATTTATTCCAGAAAACTATAATTTTAGCCTTTAAAATAGTTTATTTTCTTTCCAAATGATAAAATCCTCTCAGTAAAAATGACACATGGTCCATGCTGGATCTTGAAACATCAAGAATGAAAATACTGACTTGGGCTTCCAATGAGCACATTATTTTTAATATATATATATGTATATATATTAAAAATATAGAAAGAATATATATAAATATAAAATATTTATAAATATAAAGAATATATATAAATGGAAGAGGGAAAAAGAAAATTTAGCTTTACATGGGTAATTGGGAATTGAACTGGAGTCCTTAGGACTCACAAGCAAGTGCCTTAACCACTTAGCCATCTCTCCAGCCTTCCACTGAGCACATTCTAAAAAGAATACAGCTAAGTACTGAAGGAGGGACTGGAGCAAGATAGCTTTTTTATAGGTAGTCATATGGGGACAGAGGCCCAAGGAGATACCACCTTGCCTCCCCTGACAGGACTAGAATCCACGTTTGATCCAGTCTCATTCAAAATGATGCGATACAGCTTCCTGCTTCTTCCTCAACTTAGTACACTTGTGATCTGGATCCTCCTGAGTCAGCCTCTTGAGTCCACCAACTAATCAGGTCCTTCTCTTACACACCTGAGTTCTAATTACATGTTTAGTCCATAGATGGGCCTGGCATGTGTGTGTAAACTCTCTTAGTCCTTTTTCCTTCTCCTGATGCCTGACTCTCCTGGCCCTTGTTTTGGTAATCTCTCCTCCTTCCCCGAAAGGGAGGATTTCCTTTTACCTGGACATTTTCTATCTTGCTTTCTACATATATTTTGTTTCTGGATACTTTCCTGTTTTATTACATATGTGATCTCTCTTTAACTATCAATCCTTTACTATCTCTAAACCCCTCTTTTGGCCTGGGCTGTCCTGATTTGCCTTGCATGTGTGCATGTGGCTTCTCAAGAGGCTTCTTCCCTGGAGATTGCTCAATATGAAGTATATTTTCTCCATCTTCCTTCCTCCTTCCCAACCAGTAAAGAGGGAGAAATCCTTTCAGCTAGCTTTATGGCAAGATCTTGACTCTCCCTAAAATAAACATCAATACTCATAATTAACCCTTCTCAGAGTCTGTGTTTTCATTTGTTTGCTAGCTAATAATCCAAAAATTGTGGTCCACTGGCCTGGGATCTCCTGCATCTTTATGGAAGTTAATTTCTCCCTGAACCCAAACTCTTGCGTCAGTAAAAGATATTAAAGTGAAAATTATTCAGGGGCTGGAGAGATTGCTCAGTGGTTAAGGCATTTGCCTCCAGAGCCTAATGACCCAGTGTCCACGTAAAGCCTGATGGAAAAAGTGGTGCATGCATCTGGAGTTCATTTGCAACATCTAGAGGCCATTGGTGCACCCTTTCTCTCCCTCCCTGCTCTCTGACTCTCTTCTCCCTGTCACTCTCTGCTTTCAAATAAATTAATTAATTAAAAAGAAAAAGAAGAGTGACTAGCATTCAGCTGGGCATGATGATATCTACTTGTAAACATACAATTTGGGAAGCTGAGGCAGGAGGATCAGGAGTTCAAGGTCATCTTTGGGTACATAGTGAGTTTGAGACAAGTCTGGGCTACATGAGTCTCTTTTAAAAAATCATCATCAGAAAGAAAATTATTTGTTTGTCAAATGTGCAAGCCTAAAAAATTAGATTTTGAGTTTTAATTGATTGAATGGCTGTGGGTGTGGGTCCCTTGTTCATCCTGTCCTTCTCTGCAGGGTTCCATATGGATCCTCCACGATATGACTGTGGTGGCTCATCTCTTACCAGGATCTCAGCTATCTGCCTGTGGTCGGTTGGTAGGGTTATATGGGCCACAGCTCTCTGACTGCATCCTGAAAAATACAAACACAATCTCCATCAGAGAATGAGATCAGTATAAATTAACAAATATACACCATTCTGGATTACCTAGCTTCTATTTTTAGTAGCCTCCCCATCAGACGCTCACATAGTGGATCTTTTCTTGGGAGCCCAGATCCGGTGCATATTGCCCTGAATCACCAGTTCCAATCAAGGGTTCCCCTTCACTGAGTGGAATATTTGGCTGAATTTAGTAGCTGTTGATTATCTCCCACAGGCCCAGGCTCCTCCATTGCACAAGTGCTCCTTTCTCGGTTCGCTGTTCTCTCCCAGTAGGATGTGTGATCAGCCTACTCATGGCCACAGACTTTGTTTCATGCCAGTGGTCTCTGTTTACTCCAGCTGTTGTTGATCTGCTTCCCCTGGCAGCTTGTATAGTGCCTTCCAGCACTGCACTAACTGCCATATGGGGGCTGGTTGCCATTCCAGACCTCGAAGGGTCTCTCGATGCTGATCGATGGCATTCTGTGGTTTCTTTAGCAACAGAGTTTTGCCTCAGGCCTGGGGAGGACATTCAAGAGTTTTGACAGAATTCTGTCTTTTTTTGGAACCTCATGGGTCACTTTGGTCAACAGCTAAGTGAGGGAAGGAACCGGTAGCTGGGACCTGGGGTTGTCAGACTGCTCAATTATTCACAGGCTTAGACATTCTCCCCTACGGTTAGCCCAAGTCTCCTCGACCAGCAGGAGATGGGGCTCCATCAGGGAGAGATGAGGCAACAGCCGGACAGACACACGTGGCTGGAGATATGTCGGGAAAATCTCAAATTTTTATTCCAGCATCCAACCCTTATATGACCCAAGGCTGCATTGTTTAGCCTTATCTCTCTCAAAAGGAAACTCAGCAAGCAGGAACAAAGCTTATTAGCATTAACAAACAGGATTAGGGTTATCAGCAGTCACCCCTGCCTCCTGGGAACAAAACCATGCTGGGATCAAAGGTGTGTGTTACCACGCTCTTGCTAGGACCAAAAGGTGTGTGCCACCTCGTCCGGCCCCATATTATATTCTAAATCTTAGCCCAAAGTCGCTCAGTTAGGCTGGGCCCCAACACTTTTTTTACAGTTTCAGGTGGTCATTATGAGCTACTCTTCAATAATGCACAGACACTTACTGCCTCTTAAATAAATTTCAGTGGTATTTCAAATTATTAGAAGTAGCAGGGACAGTGGTTTAGCTCGGAGATGAAGTAGGGGCGAGGGTTTAACCTCAGAGATGAAGACAGAGGTTAGAGGAGTGCTGTGAGTTCAAGGTTTCACCACTACATAGTGAAATCCAGGTCAGCCTGGGCTAGAGTGAGACCCTACCTCAAAATAAAAATAGTACAATAGCCTCAATAACAGTGATCCATCCAATCCAGAGCCTGGGAGGGAAGAATAACTGCAGCTAAATGGCTGCAATGTATTTTTCTGAATCTAAACTGGATCTGATTAAGAACACTGACTCTTACTCTTCTCAAATATCAGAATTCATATGGTAGGATTGGCACATGTGAGAGAACATGTAGCATTTGACTTTCTGGGCCTGGGTTTCCTCACTTAGTATAAACTTTTCCAGATCCATCCATTTTCCTTCAATTTTCATGACTTCGGTTTTTGTGTGTGTGTGTGTGTGTGTGTGTGTGTGTGTGTGTGTGTGTGTGTGTTTTTCAACCACTGAATAAAACCTCATCATGTATATGCACTGCATCTTCTTTATCCAGCCATCAGTTGATGGGCATTTAGGTTGGTTCCATTTCTTAGCTATTGTGAATAGAGCTGCAATAAACATGGATGAGCCAGTATCTCTGTAGTAAAGAACAGAGTATTAGTGTATATGCTCAGGAGTTAAGGTATAGCTGGATCATATGGTATATACCTAATTTTAGCTTTCTGAGCAACGTCCACATTAATTTCCATAATGGCTTCTCCAATTTACATTTCCACTAATGATAGATAAGAGTTCCTCTTTCCTCACACTTGCTAGCATTTATTGTCAACAGTTTCCTTGATGATAGACATTCCAAGTGGAGTGAGATGGAATATCAAAGGAGTTTCAATTTTCATTTCCCTGATAGCCAAAGACATTGGACATTTTGGAAAAAAAATTATTGACCACTTGTATTTCTTCTGTTGAAAACTTTATTCAGCTCCATAGCCCATTTTTTTTGTTCTGGTTGTTTGACTTATTGTTTAATTTTTTTTGGTTCTTTGTAAATCCTGAATATTAATTCTCTGTCAGATAAATAGCTGGCAAAAATTTTCTCCCATTCTTTGGGCTGCCTCTCTGTTCTATTCACAGTGTCCTTAGCTGTAAAAAAAAAAACTTTTCAATTTCATGAGGTCCCATTGTCTGATTATTGGCCTTATTTCCTGAGTAATTGGAGTTCTATTCAGGAAGTCCTTGCCTAGGCCTATAAGTTGAAGTGTTTCTCTATTTTTTCCTCTAGCAGCTTCAGACTTCCAGTTCTTCCATGAAGAGTGTTCTCCTACATATAGATATCCAGTTTTTCTAGCACCATTTGTTGAAGAGGATGTCTTGATTCTCAAGTGTTTTTAGCATTTTTGTCAAAAATCAGATAGCTGTAGCTACATGGGTATGTGGATCCTCGATTCTATTCCATTGACCTACATGTCTGTTTTGGGGCCAGTACTATGCTGGTTTTTTTTTTTTTTATTACTATGGCTCTGTAATCTATCTTAAAATCAGGTATGGTGATACCTCCAGCCTTACATTTGTTGTTCAGGATTGCCATGTTATCCAAGGTTTTTTTTGTTTATTTGTTTGTTTATTTGTTTGTTTTTGTGTGTGTGTGTGCATGCGTGTGCGTGCTTTGAAATGAATTTTAGGATTTTAAAAATTTCAGCATTAGAATTTTGATGGGGATTGAATCTGTAAATTGCTTTTGGTAAGCTAGCCATTTTCACAATATTAGCTCTTCCACTCCATGAACGTGGATGGCTTTCCATTTCCTATTGTCATCTACATTTTCTCTCTTGAGTTTTCATTGTGAAAATTCTTGACTTCCTTGGTAAGGTTTATTTCAAAGTATTCTTTATAAGGCAATTGTTAACGGGAGGGTGGGATAGTTAGGTTTTGTTGTCAACTTGATCTTTTTAATTATCTTGGGTGGGTCCCTGTGGATGTTTATAGGAAGGCAGACTCTCAGTAGGGGGCAGGATGTAAAGAAGTTCAAAGAAACTAGAAGTAAACATCCTTTCCTGTGTGGGCAGTGCAGGAAGGAAATTCCAGAGACTCAGGAAGGCATTAAGTTGGGGAAAGGGTTTCAAGACCCAACCCTAAGGCTATATAAAGGGGAAGAATTTCTCTCTTCTCACCCCCTGCCTGTTTGCTCTTCTGTGTGTTGTAGATTTCTCTCTCTGCTTAGACCTATGAAAGAGGGCAGCCTCTTTTACTGTTACAGAACTTCCCCTGGATCTGTAACTTCAATAAATCTTTTCCTCTCATAACTGTGCCTGATTTAGAGATTCATCACAGCGGCATGTGGCTGACTACAACAGAGGGTTTCCCTGATTTCATTCTCAGTACATTTTTTAAATTGGTATACAGGAAGGCTACTGATTTCTGTACATTAATTTTGTATCCTACTTTGCTGAAAGTGTTGATTAGCTATACCAATTTTCTGGTGTAGTCTTTAAGGTCTCTTTAAAATCATATCTGCAAATACAAATAATTTGATTTATCCATTTCCTATTTGTATTCCTTTTTGTGTTTTTGTCTTATTACTGTAGCTAAGACTTTCACTTCCATATTGAATAAGGGCAAAATGAAAACTTTTGTCTTATTTTTTATTTTATAGTAAAAGGTTTGAGTTTTCCTTTGCTTAGCATAATGTTGGTTATAGGTTTGTTGCAATATGTTCCATTTCTAATTTTCTCAGAACTTTTGTCATGAAAGGATCAATTTTGTCAAATGCTATTTTTGCATCTAATGAGATAATCATGTGATTTTGTCCTTGAGTCTATTTATATGGAGTATTATATTTATTGATCGATATATATTGAACCACCTCTGGGAGAAAATCCAGTTCACCTTTTTATGTATTCTTATATTCTTTTTCCAAGTATTTGTCAAGAATTTTTGCATCTATCAATTAGGGAGATTGGTCTGTAATTTTCTTTTTTTATATCTTAATTGGGTTTTAGTATCATGGTAATGATGGCATTAGAAAAGGAGTTTGGTAGTGCTCCTTCTTTATCTGTTTTTTTTTAAATTAATTTATGTATTTGGCATGTGCACTTACACACAGCTTCCACCTTTCACATGTGTATCAGGATCCCTACTCAGGTACTTAAAGGTACTCAGCAGGCACTTTATCCACCAAGCCCTCCTTTTCTATTTTATAAAATAGTTTTAGAGCACTGATGTTTGTTCCTCTTTGAAGGTCTGGTAAAATTCACCAACAAATCCTTCTAGGCCTGGACTTTTATTAGCTGATTTTTTTTTAAATTTGTGAGCACGGGGGGGGGGGGATTAGAGAGTATGTGAGTGCTCCAGGTCCTCTTGAAACTGCAAATGAAGTCCAGAAATATGTGCCACTCTGTGCATCTGGCTTTATGTGGATATTAGGGAATCAAACCCAGGCTGGCAGGCTTTGCAAGCAAGCTTCTTTAACCACTTAGCCATGTTTCCAGATTTTTAAAAAACTCTTTTGATCTCATCACTTATAATAGTATAGGTCTATTTAAATGGTTTATGTTATCTTGGTTTAATTTATAGGCAATAAATAGATAGGAAGTCATCGATTTACAGATTTTCCATCTTAGTCCAGTATATGTTTTTAAGGCATGTCCTTGTGATTTGATTGGTATCTGTTGTAAGGGTTTCCTTTCATCTCTAATTTTATTTACTTGGGTCTTATCTCCCTTTTGGTTAGTTTTGCTAAGGGGGGTTCAATCTTGTTTAGCCTTTCAAGGAACCAACTCTTTGTTTCATTGCTTCTTTGTACTTTTTGTTTCTATTATTTTCTATCCTGATCATGATTTCTTTCTGTCTAGCAATTTTTGGGTTACACTGTTCTTTTCCAAAGCTTTAAGGTATAACATTAAGTTATTTATTTGTGACCTCTCTAATTTTTAATTTATTTTTATTTATTTGTGAGGAGAGAAGGGGGGAGAGGAAGAGTTGGAAGGAAGGAGACAGGCAGGGAGGGAGGATGGTGCATGGTGCATGATGCCAGGACTTCTTCCCTCTGTAAATGAACTTCAGATTCATACACCACTTTGTAGACTACATAAGGCTCTAGCTTCAGTTTCTAGTAGCAAGCATAAATGATTTAAACATCATTAGTGATCTACCCCACTCCTTTTCTCTTTTGCACCCCATACACACAGGTTGTTTTATGATGAAGGACCAAATTTCTGGGCTACCATCTCCACCACAGAATATTATTTGATTGGAGTGGACATAGTAAACAGCTTTGTCTCCTGAGGAAGGAGACTTTTTCTGAGTATTGGCTTGAGGATTGCTCTGTCTTCTAAAGCTAAGACATGCGAGAACCACCTCCCCTGACAGAAGGAGGTTCACAGTGCACCAAGCAGATTTTGAACTTGCAAACCTCTTTGCAAAGGCATTATTAGCAGAACCTCCATACATCAGGAGACAGAAATGTATAGTAGTTCCTGCTGTTATATGTGTTGTAGGACAGAACTTCATAAAGTCTTGAGGAATTCAGTTTGTGTATTTGAACAATTCTAATGCAAAATTTTTTAAAAAAATGTTCTTTAATGAAAGCAATACTTCTATGTGACGCCATGCTTGTCAGAAGAACCAGCCTCTTCCTTGCAAATGGCATCAGTTATTCCTCCTGTGGCTGTGAAACAGGATGAAACCTCCCTTCCGAGGCTGAGCAGGAGACTTGTACTTCACTTGAATACAAGCCAGTCCTTACTGGATGCAATGTAAATGCTTCAGTCAGGATTTGGATTGCCAAAGGAGT
This sequence comes from Zapus hudsonius, assembly GCA_004024765.1. NCBI lineage: Eukaryota > Metazoa > Chordata > Mammalia > Rodentia > Dipodidae > Zapus > Zapus hudsonius. The sequence goes on along the minus strand of PVHP010033301.1, from coordinate 9,775 downwards.
AGCAAGTGGGAGCAAAAGGACCAGGACGTGGCTTGGTTCTGACTCTTGTAGCTACAAACTGAAGTGTTGGGGACCCTTGGTGGAAAGAGGAAGGTCTTCACTAGGCTATTCACTGTGTAACCCTAGCAGTTTCCATTTACATGTGCATATGACTGGCACTGGGGATGTTAAGGAATATCTCCATTTCAAGCAGCAGACTTGAAAGTTATGGAGGTGCTAGCACAATGTTTTCCTTCTGTGGATTTTAATGCAGAATTATAATCACCCTTTTACAGAGGAGGTAACAAATGCAATGAAAGGCAACAAAAGAAAATAAACAGTCTCACAAAATGTACTCTATTTCTTTATATGCCTCCAAGGAATCTTTTTTTTTTTCTGGCATCAAGTGGACCCTTGTGCCAGACAGCCTTCCCCTTGCCAACTCCAGTGACTCTTCAAGCACCTTCCAGGGCCACCATGTAGCAGTGTTCCACATTTCATCCTTTTCAAATTTCACCTGCCCTGCATTGAATCTGGATCTCTGTCTGCTTTATGACTAGATAATTATCTGATTGTTTTCAAAAATCTCCACATAATCATAAATGTATATAGTTGGACTTTAAATATCTCTTACCTTTTGCTATTTTGTTTCCCCTATTTTTTCTTTTCTGTTTACTCATCAATAAACTTAATCAAAGGTCAGGTGGATAGACAACTGGATGGCTGTATGGATAGATGATAGATGGATAGATAGATAGATAGATAGATAGATAGATAGATGTACAGATAATGATACTGTTTTAACCAAATTTAGCCTCAGCAAATTCACATGTTGAAGCCCTAACCCTTGATGACAGGGCCTTAGGACCTAAAGTTAGTGCAGTCATAGAATAGGACCTTAACTTAATAGGGCTATGTCCTTATAAAGAGAGAAGATAGCAGAAATATCTGTGTTCACTAAGAGGCCATGTGAGGACAAGGCAAGAAGAGGCTGTCTATAAGATAGGAAGGGAGCCCTCACCATAATCCAACACTGTGATTTTCAATTTCTAGCCTCGAAACCTATTAGAAATGAATTTCTGTTGTTTAAAACACCCTGCCTGTGGTATTTCTGTATGATTTTCTCATCAAATGAATGGAAATACTTTACTGAATGTATTACTATTCTGGTTATTTTAAATAGTATATACTAAATATATCTCTTTGTTGTTCTCACAGGCTGATATCTAACTCACAAGGTACCTGAGGCTGGCCTGATCCTCTGCTTCCACCTTCCCCATGCTAGAATTATAGACATGCACCACCATAGCTCCCACTGAGCATATCTTACATGGTTGTGAATGCTGTAATAAAGGACTAGACTCGGGCTGGAGAGATGGCTCAGCGGTTGGGGCACTTGCCTCCAGTGCCTAAGGCCCCGGGTTCAATTCCCCAGGTCCCACATGTGCCAGACCCACAAGGTGGTGGCCCTGGTGCTCTCTCTCTCTCTCTCTCTCTCTCTCTCCCTCTCTCTCTCTCTC
>PVHP010033300.1:0-19638 GCA_004024765.1 Zapus hudsonius | reverse complement strand
GTCCAACAATAGCAGTCTGCAGGCCCATGGGTGAAGGAACCAGTAGCTGTTCAGTCCACGTGGCTGAATGCTTCAGCAGTCCCAACCCAGCCCTGAAGGCCTGATGGCTCCCTGGGGAGCTTCTGATCTTCAATTCATGATGTGAGGCCAAGGAAACTGGGTTCCAGTGTCCAGAAAGGGTAGGAGAGCAGGATGCGAGCGCAAGTCACGAACAAGCACCAGCAGCCTTGGGAGGAAGAGAGCTCCCCTTCCCCTCAAGCTTCTTTGTATCCAGTTCCCTTCCAGAAGGCCCACTCACTGTGGGGGAAGGGCTCACTCTAAGGAGGGACCTCCTTTTTTTGTCAATCCTTCCTGTAGGCTAAGCTCAGAGACCCACCCAAGATTACTGTGGATTACTATATAGATCAAGTTGACAATAAAATTTAACCATCGCAAGTCCCACTCATGTGCACAGGAGGATGCTAGAGGCACATAGTACTGTCTTTCCCATTTTGGACACATTGACAATGGCTTTAAAAACTCAAACACAGGGCTGGGAATCTAACTAAGTCGATGGGGTGCTTGCTTCACATGCATGAAGTCCTGGGTTTGATTCCCAGTACTTGGTAATGTATGCCTGCAATCCCAGCATTTGGGAGGTAGAGCAGGAGGCTCAGAAGTCCAAAGTCATTCTTGGTTACATAGTAAGTTCTAGGTCAGCCTGGGCACTATGACAGGAAGGAAGGAAAGGAGAGAGGAGAAAGGGTGGAAGGCACATAAAACAAGGAATAATTTTTAAATAGGACATTACTCATAATTTTAATTGTTCATCTAATGAGGGACACTGCTGATGTCACAACTTTAATTGTTCAATTAGTGAATATATCTTAATAAAACTGCTAAAGTATCAGGTTTGGAAAGCACTGATTGTGAAGCAAGTCTGTACATATATATTTCCAATGCTTCGAGAAGGAAAACTCAGGTAAATAAATTCACGATTTGCTAGTATGCTGGATTCTGCACAGAGTGATTCTAGCTACTGAATATGAACTCAAGCCCTGTCCGTTTTTTATATAATGTTTTAGTTGCAGACACTTCCAACAGCGTTTAAGCTTGCTCAGCTGGAGATGCCTGCTGTAGCGGGCCACATCTCTTCCAGAACCAAAACCCATGTGATCTTGATTCCCCAAAGGACTTGACTATGTGAGATAAACACATAATAAAATTCTGGGCTGTGGGATAGGAAAGCTGGACAACTCTTCTCACGGAGGAAATCAAAACACTCCCAAATCTGCTTGGTCAAGATGATTAGTATATAATTCTATTAAATGGTCAGCAAGCATTTTCTTAGTATAATTTAAGACACTTGGTCTGTTATCAGGCAGGCATGTAAGGCAGTGGACATAGCTGTATTCTAATACAGGTTAATTTAATGAGCAGGGATTTGACAAGCCCTACCCTAGAGGTGTGGCCAGGACTACTTGATGCAGTATCCAGGTATTCTGAATGGATACCATCACTCAACACGTGCTATTTGTGCCACGATGTGCATGCTCTTGAGACCAGTCACCTTCTTGTTGCAGGGAATAAACATCCAACCAGAAGTCATTTATGGGAGGAAAGCTCTTATTTTGGTTCACAGCTTTGAGGGAAGTGTCATCATGGCAGGGAGTGCATTACAGAGAAGGCAGTCAGGGCTTTACATCTTGTCACAGCAGCAGGAAAGAAGGGAGTAATCTCAGAGTGAGTTAATGCTGAAAACCTAGGAGGGCTAGACTAATCAACCTCAAGGTCTGCTCTCAGTGACACACTTCCTTTAGCAAGGCTGCGCCTGCCAACAGAACCTTGACATGGATTTTGAAACTAAAGTGAATCAGAAAAAGTGGCCTTGTCCACTTCATGTGACTAATTCAAAGAGAATATAGTCATTAGATTAGACGGCTAACCAACCTAACTTTTTAAACTTAAAATTTTCAATATTGGGACAAAAATTTTATTTATACATGTTTGATTGCTTTTAAAGTTAATAACCATAAATGGTATAAAGGTAAACTGAACAAAATTAAACTATGAATTTTAAAAATATTATTTTTATTACTATTTAATTTTTAAAAATATTTTATTTGGAGGAGAGGGAGAGAGAGAGAGAGAGAGAGAGAGAGAGAGAGAGAGAGAGAGAGAGAGAAAGTGCCAGGGTGTATAACTACTACAAATAAAATTCAGATACATGGCCACTTTGTGCATCTGGCTTTACAAGGGTACTGGGGAATTAAACCTGGGTCTTCAGGCCTTTCAGACCAATGCCTTAACTGCTAAGCCATCTCTCTAACCCTTATTTTATTTTATTTATTTTTTGATACAGGGTCTCATTTAGCCTAGGCTGATATCAAACTCACTATATAACTGAGAATCCTGTTTATCTTGCCTCCTCCACCCTAGTGCTGGGATTATGGGTGTGCATCACCATGACCAGCTGATTCTTTCAATTAATCATTCTAATTCCAAGCAAGAGCCAAGAAAATTTCATGTGTGAGTTAATATGCTATGAGAAATGACTATGGTGCTTGCTTTTCTTTAAAATAAAGCAAATCTATGGATTCTTCTACCTTGGTACAAACTGATGAATGCCTTTATTAACAAATTCAAGATGTTTTCAAAGCCTAGGTCTAAGTTAACTCATGTTAGGTCTCCAAACTTCCAAGAGTCCCTTACCTCAGAGAGACTTTTAAATAAATAAAAATATATTCATGGACACATTTAAAATCCTTTAGTTTTTAATCTTATTTTATAGACTAGTATGTGGAGAGGGATGAGGAGACATAAAGGACCCTATTTCTCTGAGAGAGAGAGAGAGAGAGAAAGAGAGAGAGAGAGAGAGAGAGAGAGAGAGAGAGAGAGAGAGAGAGAGAGAGAAACAGGCACCTGAGAATGTTATTGTGCCATATCCATACCAGGAATGTTGAAAAGAATGATGGTGTGTTAAAAAATGCTTTGTCAGTCACTTAAAAGTATAAGTAAAACATATGACTTACCACAGAGGCTTGTTATACAGTTCGCATCCTGCCCTATGGTGGTATGAATGTAAAATACATACATAGACCTATGAGTCTGAATACTTGATCCCCAGTTGGTAGCACTGTTTGGGAAAGTTGTGGAGTCTTTAAAAGGTGGAGCTTTGCTGAAGGAGGTGTGTCACTGTGGAGGGTGGGGCTTGCAATGTTATAGTCCAGCCCTACTTGGTGCTTTTGAGTTTTTCTGCTTCTTCCCTGTTGATGTCACCATATGGCACTGGTTGTCTATTCCTGCAATGCTTTCTCCACCGTGATAGAAACTTGCCCTTGAAACTGTGAAGTGAAATAAAACTTTTCCTTCCATAAGATGCTTCTGGTCGAGTATTTTGTCCCAGCAATGAGAACATAACTGCAACATGCTCCAAATCCCTTTTTTCTCTTTTCCCTTTCTTTCCCTCATTTTCTCTCTCTCTCCTTCCTTCCTTCCTCTTTCCTTCTTTTCTCTCTTTTTATTCCTTCTCTTACTTTTTTGCAGGTGTGTGTGCATGAGGGTGCCAGAAAGCAACCTTTGGTATTGTTCCTCAGATGCCATCCACCTCCAAAAAACCAATTTATTTCCATTTTTATATTTTCATACATGTACATAATTCATTTATGTTCTTATTACCCCAATTATACCCTTCCCTTACCACTGTTCTTTTCTCCATTAATCCTAACTTACTTTCATTTTTTAAAAACTCCCATTGAATTAATTATGGTTGCTTGTATACCATCCACCTTTTGTGAAACAGGGTCTCTCAGTGGCCTGGAATTCTTCAGGTAATCTAGTCTGAGTGGACAACAAGCCCCAGGGATCCACTTACCTCCAACTTGGCAGCATTGAGATTACACATGTCCATCACCACATCTGGCTTTATTCACATGGATTTCACAAAACAAACTCAGATCCTAATGTGTGCAAGGCAAGCACTTTACTGACTGAGCTTTCTCCCTGGCCTGAAATTCCTTTGTTGAACCCCTAACCCTTAGTGAGATAATGCCTGGAGATGAGCCATTAAGGTGGTCACCAGTTACATGAAGTCATAAGGGTGGGTCTCTGATGATGGATGAGTGCCTAACAAGAAGGAACAATGAAGTCTTTGTGCTCTCCCCACCCCCACCCTCAGCCCCTGCTCACACCAAGAAAAGGCCATACAGTGTCAAGGTAACCTTCAACAAAGGAAAAAACAAGCAGACCCTAGAAACTGGCCTTGTTGGTACTCAGATCTCACACTCCTATTATCTAAATTGATAAGGCAAAGCTCCAATAGAGATAAGAAATGAAGAGTTGCAGGGGAAAAATGAGAGGATAATGGAATACTTGTGCTAAGAAAGCAGAAGGGGGTGTTATCTGAGAGAAAGGAACCAGCTAGAGAGGGGGGAGAGGAACAGGGAGGAGAATCAGTGAGAACCAAGTATAATGGCACATGTGTATGAAGGTGCCATGCTGCATGATGAAACCCATTACTAAATATATATATATATATATAATATATATATATATATATATATCCCACATCTGCAAAACTATTCTAATTTCCCAGGATCTTTATATATGAATTAACTGTCCACATTTTGACCACCTACAGATAAAATTGTCTTTTGAAAGGCACTTTGACAATCAATATTTTGCTTCTCACAGTCAGCTCCTTGAGTGTCACTGTGATGGATTACGGCTCATAATTAAGAACATCCCGCCTCAGGGGTGAATCATGGCTAGATGCTTGACTCAGAGCAAACCCCAGCATTCGACTTGCAGTGTGCAAGGTATTCTCCATCACTAAGTGTGGCCAAGGTGAACACCTTCTGCAGGCCAGGATCACTTTCTACCTTTCATATTTTAGAATAACAGTTTTCTTCTTGAAAATAGCAATTATTAGAGATCAACAAACAGGGTGTCAGGTAAGCACTTATTGGCATTTCAGAAGGTTATGGCTAGTTTGAAACATTGAACAACAGATCCATAACAGATTTTCAGTTCTTTAAACTAATTAAGCTTTTTCAATTTTTTTTTTGAGGAGGTAGCATCTTGCTCTAGCCTAGCTAACCTGGAATTCACTATGTTGTCTTAGGGTGGCCTGGAACTCATGGCGATCCTCCTACCTCTGCTTCTTGAGTGCTGTGATTAAAGGCATGTGCCACCATGCCAGGCTTAAGTTTTTTCAAATTCTTATTAGACATCATGATGGCAAGATAAATTATATGAACGTCTAGTAAGTACTAATAAGGATCAAGGAATTGCAGAACGTTGCATTATGCAAAATTATTGCTGAAAATATCATTTTGCACTGAACTCCCCATAAGATTCCCCAGTAAATCTTGTCCCTTCTTGGCCAATAAGCATCTTAGCTTTGAGAAGATGGAGAAATAAAACTTGCCACAGAACCCAATAGTGAAATTTCTTGCCTGAAATTCAGTATGTTTTTCATCACATGAGCTCATTCATTTATTATACCTCAATTATTAGTACCATAGACATTTTTCTGGCATCTCCTATGTAATAGATGTTGTCCCAGGCTCTGGAGACGCACAAGAACAATGTATAGTGAAGGCCATGCCCTAGGGAGCTTCCCTTCTAGTAGGTGGAGACAGAAAGCATGTTAATATGTAACATCACAAGGTTGAAAGCAGCATAAAGGTACCCTGTCTGAAACTTATTCATGGCATATCCTCACATGAGGGCAACGATGAAGTGAGCTCAGAAAGCTCAAACAATATGGTCAGTTCCAGTTCTGCCATTTATTAGGTAGGCTTAAGTCATTCCTTCATCCATCCTGAGCCCTAGTGTCCTCATCTATAAAATGGAGAGAGAATGGATTATAGGACTTACTCGAGAGGCTTTCAAGAGCTTTTGTTCATTTTCATTTATTTTTATGTGTGCATATGTGAGTGCAGGTACATATGCATGTGGACACCAGAGCACAGAGGACTACCTCTTACCTTTTTTTTTTTTTCTGAAACCGGGTCTTTCATTGGCCTGAGCTCAATAATTAAGCTAGGCTGGCTGGCCAGTGAGCCCCCAGGTAACCTCCTGTTTCTGCCACCCCAGCATTGGGATTACAGGTACTAGAGATTGATCTCACATCCGAATGCTTGCAAGGTGAGCATGTTACCAACTGAGCCATTTTCCCAGTCCCAAGACTTTTTGTGGTTTTATGAGGACATCTTATGCAAAACCAAGAGTCAGTTTGTTGATTGTTCCAAAATTTAAAAATAATTTAAAATAAAATACAATACATCTTTAGGTATTACTCATACATTCAATACTTCAAATGCAATCGAACCTTCTTTTACTAAGAGGAAATATCTTATTCATAGCTGCTATTGAATGAAGTGATTTTACCACCTTCAGCCACATAAGTTATTTATTCATAAAACATTCATGTCCATTATTGGTTATAAAACCCCACTTCATTGGTGAAATTTTCCCTCACTGTGACAGCCTCTCTTGGCTATGACACTGTTTCTCTTCTACTAACACACCTCACTGGCTTTGTGGTCCTATGAGCCATCTTCCCAACTGGAGCATTTTCACGTGAAAGCAGGTAGAGGGCTTGCTTCAATGAGTGGCCCAGAAGGAGGTCTTGCCTCTAATCCCCTGTTGCATGCACCCACTGTATCTGCGCCATTTGTATGGGTCCTGGATTTCTTGGAACCCCTTGAGTCCTCCAGGCTGGGAAGTATCTCTGAGTTTTAGTCTACAAAGAGCACCATACCATCTGAAAGGTTTTCAAAACAATTCAAAGACTAGAAAAATAGGGATTAATAATTACCCCAAGTTCTTTGGAAGCCCTAGTAGAACTGGAATGTTAACATGTATTTAATTATGCAAACAAAGTGCCATATATTTTATGATTGATTAGTTTTTCCCTAAAGAAGAAAACACGGTGAGAGAAACTGAATGAAAAGTAAGGCTAGACTCATTAACCTGGCAGGAGTTAGGAAGTCTTTGATTTTCTTGCAAGACAAAAATTGCTTTCATGGGTTGCTTGTAAAATAGAGAAATTAAAATTTTCCATCAAGCCAGTGGTTAAGGAAGACAGGACATCTGACAACATTGTGAGGAATCACATCTCTGACCTGGATCAGAGTCCTACTGATAGAGGTTTCTGATGATGGCATGCTCCATGTGCATTTTTCTCTGGTTGCTATGTGATCACCTCTCCTACACATGTTTACAAGCATGATCAGCTGGGCTCAGTCACATGCTGACATCTTGGCAGTGCCTTTGGGAGCAAAGGAAAAATCTCTGCTCCAATATTGGAATTTAATTCCTCCCTATTGCTCAGTGCCATCAAGATACATTGTTAACATTATCAGAAGCTCTGCCCCTGCAGTGACTGACAAGGAATAATGAGCAATTCCTTGTCCAGTGAATACTCCTATGTGAGGATCAGATGGGTGGGGCATCTCAGGGAATCTAGAGGAATCTTGCCATAGCGACACACCATCTTCCAGGAATGAACAAGCTCTGAAACAGTGCTGTCTTCACTATACGGTGAGCACAGGTCTAACAGACACGGGCTGTGTAACTGATACTAGAGGACAGTAAGGCAACCTGGATTGGCTACATATAGACAGATTCTTGTGAGCAAAGGAAATGGATTTCCGTATCTATCATGGAATTTGCTTCTGTGACTTATATGCTACCTAGAAGAATACAGTCCCTTTTCACAAGGAAGGCAATTGTAAAGCCTTCCTGCTATCCAGTGTCCTGACTTCAGTACACCACTTCAACAGGTTCGTGCATTCGACACAAGAGTGCATCAGGACTGCTTCGGTTGTGAGGTCCCCAGGAAATCACTGTGTGCAATGTGGTCTTTGGATTGGAAGTCCTCGAGCTGATCATCAAGACATGTCTTACGTCCAAACCTCCATGGGCACAATGGCTTCTTTGGTTCCAACAGAAGGCAGAAGGCTTTCTTCAGATAAGAAATAAAAGGGAAACTGCACCAAGAATCCACGGATCTTTCTGAGTTCCTCCTCGGCTCTAACAGGATCTTCCTTTGCCAATATGGGTTTGTTTATAAAGTCTCTCAGCTGCATTAAATTGTGTACTTCATCACTGGGGAGGCACCGGAACACCTGATTAGGATACAAATTGGAAATTGTGGGATTTGGTGAAAAGAAAGCATGTGTTCTTTATGAAAAATATTCATTCCAACAGGAAAAAAAACATATTATATGAAACACATTTATGTTATGTTAAAGCACAGACATAAGAGCTGTTGTTCACACCTGGATATAGCAGTGCATGCCTGTAATCCCAGCACATGGGAGCTGAGGCAGGAGAATTGTAAGTTTAAGTCCAGCCTGGGCCACATAGTAAGTCTTGTCAGAAACAAGCAAGCAAGCAAGCAAGCAAGCAAGCAAGCAAGCAAGCAAGCAAGAAAGAAAGAAAGAAAGAAAGAAAGAAAGAAAGAAAGAAAGAAAGAAAGAAAGAAAGAAAGAAAGAAAGAAAGAAAGAAAGAAAGAAAGAAAGAAAGAAAGAAGAGAGAGGGAGGGAAGGTAGAAAGGCAAAGAAAAGAAAGAAAGGGGAAAAGGGAGAGGAAGGAAAGAAAGAAGGAAAGAAGAAAAAGTAAGTAGAAAGACAAAGAAGAGAAAGAAGAAACAGTTGGAGCTGCTGTCTTCCACAAAGAAACTGCCAGATTTGCTTCCATTTAAAAACCTAGCTAAATCCTGATATCACCTACACATGTCACCACCACAGAATAATATCAGGCTAGTGATAAGCAATGTCCCAATGTTACCTTATGTTCAGCTTAACTGCTTGGATACTAACCACCCTTGAATTTCACCAGAAGATCCAGGAGGAAAGTTGGATCATTTTCTTTTCTCTAACTTTACATTTTGACAGCTATGTATATCAATACCTTCGCTTAGTATCATCAGTGGCTAGCATTGAACACTTCACTGACTGAAAATGAATTTCCAAAATTAGAGCACTTTTTTTCCTGAATAATTCAGGAGGTGTTTCTTAAAAGTAAGGACATGTACCTATTCAATCACAATATCATTCTCACTCCTAAGAAAATTAATTTCACAATGTCATATTCAGATTTATCCTACTATCAGAATGAATTTTATTTCTTTCCCCCAGGACTAATTTGGGACTCAAATAGGACTGTGCAATGTGTTCATAAATTATATTTCTGAGAACCCTAGGCTCATGACCTGTTTGATCATAACCTTGAATCCACAGGATGAAATGAAGCAGTGTGGATAGCTGTCATGTTTCATTAAGAAAGATGAAGTCTCTATGCTGGAAGGAACTCTGGAAGACCTGAAGAATACACTTACCCTACATCTCACAGCCAGTCATATTTTCCAGGATGGGAAGTTAGCTCTTTCCTGAGGTAACCTATTCCACTACTCAATAGCACTCATATATATATATATATATATATATATATATATATATATATATAAATTTCCCTTTCATATCCAATGGATAGACGTTACCAGGAGATGCATTGGCTATATATCAACTGGAGGTAAAATTAGAGCTTCCCAACAAAGGTTATGTCTCATCATTATTAGACAACTTCAAAGGACTTCTGTGATGGATACTGCTTACTACTTACATTGTGTGCAAACATATTTAATAGATTATTTTTATCCCTATAGCCTCCTGATAAATATCCCTACTAATTTATAGGTTGCAAAGAAAGGTTCAGAAAGCCTAGCTACTATATATAGTTAAATCACCGATCATCTGGTGAGCCAGGTTGAACATAGGTGTCATTATTTTGGGATTCCTTGTGTTTTACTTCTTTTCATCACTAAACATGCTCAGAGGCTATTTGTCACAAGATGAGGATACGCTTAGTGAGAATACTGCATCAGATGAGAGGACATCAGGTTAAGCCTCAACAAAATAGTTACTCATGGTTACTCATGATGCTTTTTGGTATTTTCTTTATTATTTGGAGTTCTAGAGATCCAACCCAAAGCCTAATACAAGCTATGCAAGTAAGTACTGTACCACTAGCCTCTATCTCTAGACCCTGGATCTTGGCTTTTCAATGTCTGCAAAGAAGTATTTTTATAACTTGGAAGTATATTGATTCTTTTATTCTCATTAAGAGTATTCTGGGGCTGGAAAGATGGCTCAGCGGATAAGGCACTTGACTCCAGTGCCTGAGGCCCCTGGTTCAATTCTCCAGTACCCACATAAGCTATGCTCACAAGGTGGTGGCCCTAGTGCTCTCTCTCTCTCTCTGCTTGAAAATGAATAAATAAAATATTAAAAGAGTATTATGTATCCCTACAAAGCAGGAATAATTATGTACATTCTGTGATAAAATTCTATGAAAAATAAAAAGGACATGGGAAGAAAAAAAAAAACCTCACCTTATCATAAATTGTAGCATTTCTAGCAGCTGTTGAAACCCAAATCTCCTTGAAGAATTTGTCACTCACTGGATCCTGAATGTCCTCACTTGGTTCAGAAAGATAGCCAAGGACAACCCTGAAATACAAGTGCCCTTTAAATTGAGTAACTGACATACAGAAGTTTGCTGCCTAAAGGGTTTCCAATGGTAAAATTAAGCCACAGTTAAAGATCTTTGGGAATGGGGGACTAAAAAGAACCCATTCAAACTAAAACCAAACCATAGGCTACACCTTTATCTCACCTGTCTATCATCTATCTGCTGGGCATAAAAGAAATTTCCATGACCTGACCCTAGGCAAGGCCAGGTGAGGGAGCTGTGTCTTGGCTCCCCACAAGCCCATGCACCCCAGGGTCCCTACCACTGACCCCAGTTCTAGGCTAGGTAAGCAAGCCACTTCGCAGCTCCAGACCAGCCTGCGAACCTAGGACTCTGCCCCTTAACCGGCTGACCCCAGGTGAGGCCAGGTTGCTGACCTGCCCCTTGCCCTTCTCCCACCGGCCCTTCTGCCCCCTTCCATCCCCTGACCCTAGGTAAGGCCAGGTAAGGGAGCTGTGCCTTGGCTCCCCACCAGTCCGTGCCCACCATGACCCTGCCCCCTGAACCTGGGATCCAGGCCAGGTAAGCAAGCCAACACATTGCTACAGAATAGCCTGTGCACACGGGACTCCGACCCTTAACCAGCTGACCCCGACCCTTAAACTGCTGACACCAGGTGAGACCTTGTTGGGGACCTGGGCCTTGGACTCCCACCAGCCCTTGCATCCCTGATTCCCTGCCCTAGGAAAGTCCAGGTGAGGGAGTTGTGCCTTGGCTCCCCACTAGCCCGTTCACCCCATGATCCTGCCCAATGACCAAGGTCCCAGGCCAGGTAAGCAAGCCCCCACTTAGCTCCAGACCAGCTTGCACACCCAGGACCCCACCCACAAACGCCTTGACCACAGGGGAGGCCAGGTTAGGGAACTGTGCCTTGGCCTCCAGCCAGCCCTTGTGCCCAGAGACTCTGCTCTCTGATTCCCTACCCCGTGTAAGTTCAAGGTAGGGAACTGTGCCTTGTCTCCCCACCAGCCTGTGAATCTCATGACCCTGCCCACTGATCCCAACTTCTGGAGGGTCCGGGCTCCAGCCCGCTCCTGCTGATGATTTGAACACCCCTCCACACTTCCTGGCACCAGAGGATCTGTGCACATGCTAAAACCTCACCAGTCCTTGCCGCAAACTCAGGCGAGGTCCCCACTCCTGCAGAGGGCCAGTGGAAAACCAGTCTCTCATCTGAACATGGGCAGGTCCCAAAAAGGACAGATAGGCAGTGCCCTACACCAAGTTTGCCAAGCCCCACTTTGGAAGTCTGCAATGAAAATATCAAAAAAAGGACACAGATGCAAGGCCAGGAGGGGATGACAATATGTTCAGGACATCTTTGCATGGAGTCTATATCCAGATTATTAATGGAAATGGAAGCAAAAATTGATAATGTAAGTGGAATTGTGCAGAATCAGCTCACAAGCTTCACCACCAGGCTTAAACAATGGAAGAAAAACAAATGGACTTTGCTAGAACAGTAAATGAGATAAAGGCAAACCAGCAATCAGAGGAGCTCAAGAATCAGCTGGCTAAACTAAACGAAGACATAAATACAAGAATGAGTACCAGGAAGCTTTAAGTAAGCAACCTATGAAATGAAAATGCAATTCAACAAAGAGATGGAGACAATGCAAAAAGCTCTATTGGAAAATGAAAATCAAATGGAGATATTTAAAACACCTCTAGACTCCCTCACCTGGAAGATAGAACCTCAGATATGGAAGACAAAGCAGAAGAAAGAAATCAGGATAACAAAACCTTGGATAAGTTCAAAAAAAGCATGTGAACAAAAATAGGAGGGAACTATGAGACATCCTTAAGAGACCAAACCTCCAGATCATGGGGATACCAGAGGGGGAAGAAATCCAGGCCAAAGGCATTGAGACATATTCAACAAAATTATTGAGGAAAATTTACCCATTCTAGCAAAAGAGAATCCCATCCAGATACAGAAAATGCACAGAACACCAAATAGGCAGGACCAAAGAAGAAACTCCCCAAGACACATTATAGTAAAAACCCTAAACATTGAAACAAAGGAGAGGGTTCTAAAAGCACCAAGAGCAAAACGACGAAACACATAAAAAGGCTTACCCATCAGAGTTACACCAGACTTCTCCATGAAAACCATGAAAGCAAGAAGGGCTTGGAATGGCATACTTCAAAACCTAAATCACTTTGGCTTTCAACCCACACTATTGTACCCTGTGAAAGTATCCCTTATAATAGATGGAGAAAGGAAAATATTTCAAGACAAGAGCCAGCTCTACAATTATATGGATATGAAACCAAACCTACAGAGAATTCTCCATGAAATATTCCACACAGAAGAGCCAAGCAACCAACCCCAAGAACCCTCCAGAATTTGGTCTCAATAATCAAGCCAAGATAGCCAAGAATTGGAATCAACCCAAATGCCCATCCATGGAGGAACGGACAGCGAAACTGTGGTATATTTACACGATGGAATTTTACTCAGCTGAAAGGAAAAATGCCATATTGAAATTTAGGAAAAAATGGTCTGACTTTGAGCAGATCTTACTAAGTGAACACTCAAAAGAACAGAGAATTGAACACCGCATATTCTCCCTCATATGAGGTCCTTAACCAAGATAACCGCAAACTCTACTCAGTAACAACATACCAGGGCCAGGAGAACCTGGCTGAATACTGGGCTATCCATGGTCCCCTGTCACAAGGACTGATCCAGATGACCCACGGAGGAGGATATCCAGCTGATTGGGGATGGGGGAGGGGGGCATTGGGGAATTGGGGATAACAACTCACTGTTTTCCCACTAAATAATGTAACTCATTATGGACAATAAAAAAATTAAAAAAAAAATCAAGCCAAGAAGGGACAATAACAAGAGAGGCCAGCAAATCCCATAAACCCTACACTATGGCAGGATTGAGTCAACCCTTCCAAAACCTCTATTCCACAAAATTGGAGAATCTGGAAGAAATGGATGAATTCGTGGACACCTACCACCTACCAAAACAACCCAGAGCAGATAAATCACCTAAATAAACCTATCACATGGACCAAAATTGAAAATGTAATCAAAAACCTCCACAGAAGGAAAAGTCCAGGTCCTGATGGATTCTCAGTTGAATTCTACCCAACCTTCATCACAGAATTCAAACCACTCTTCCTGAAGCTTTTTAGAATAATCAGAGAACAAGGAATACTTCCAAACTCCCTCTATGAAACTTGCATCACTCTAATACCAAAATTTAACAAAGATAAATCCAGAAAGGAAAACTGTATACCTATATCCCTGATGAACTTAGATGCAAAAATTCTGAATAAAATCCTTGCAAACTGAATCCAACAACATATTAAAAGTATTACCCACCTCGACCAGGATGGCTTCATCCCAGGGATGCAAGGTTGGTCCAACATACAGAAATCTGACCTCAAGAATAATTGCTCAGGCCTGCATCTCCCTGTCCCAGTTATTATTTCCTTCCCGCACTGAGCTGTTGATCAAAGAGACCCACAAGGACCCCAAAACTTGACAGACTTCTTTCAAAGCTCTTGAATACCTGCCCCAGGCCTAAGCTAAGATCCTATTGCTGAAGAAATCATAGAGTATCATCAAACAATGCCAACAGATCCTGCTAGATCCAGAATGATAACCAGCTCCCAGATGGTAGCATATGTAGCACTGTAAGGTGTGGCATGAGCTGCAGGAGAAATTGGTCAATGCTATTTGGAGAAAGCAGAAACCACTGATACACAATATAGACAGTTGTCACAAGAATGCTGAACACACTGCTATATGGAAGAGACCAGCAAGTCAAGAAGTGCTCATCTGTGCAATAGTGGCACTAAATCTAGGAGGGTGATCAACTGCTTACTGATTGGCTAAGAGATCTGCTTGGTGACAAGGAACCCTTAACTGGAACTGGGATCCATGGCAAAAATCTTATGGGGACCAAGAACCTGGACTCCTAGGAGCAATTCCCACTACCAGAGAGATTCAGAGGCTACACCCATTAGGAGCTAGACATAATAGCAATGTTATCTCATTTAACCTATATTGATCTCACTCTCTGATGAAGATTCTGTTTGTATTTTTCAGAAGGCATTGAGAGAGCTGGGACAACCCATTTCCACCAAGACATTGGATGATGGCTGACATCCTGGCAGGAGACATAATTTGTTCATCCCATATAACATTTTGTGAACATCTATGAGATTGTATGAGGAGAGGTTCTAGAATTAAAATCCCTGGGTCAAAGAATATGCAAAATTGTCCCTAGGAAGGCTGTACCAGACCATCGACTCTCCACTTATCTCTTACACCATCCACTTGCAAAACTCAGCCAGTTTCCTAGGCATTAAAGGAAGCTTGCTTCAGTTTCAGTCACACATTTTATGACATATAAAAATTCTTTAAAATAAATGGAACTGACATGATGATTTCCGTAACTCTAAAATTCTATTTATACCTCAAACGATGCTTCTTTTAGACTAGATGAGAACAGCTTTACAAAGATTTAAGAGAGAATGCCTGCATACTGCTACCTGGCTGCTAGTTGAGAATCAAAACAAAATTTGATTGTTCTAAATTGAAGGACAGAGTAGGCTATGCCAATGCATCAATCACAGTAGTACCTTCACTTTGGGCCATGACTGAGTTGCTGAGAGCTAAGTATAAGCATTTCTGTGACTTTGTCCTTAAAACAGAATAAGACATAAGCAACATTTCCACCAATTTAGCAGTTCAGGGCTCGTTTTCGGAAAGGTATTTAAATAATCCTATAATGGGCAATGTTTAGCAAGAAAAGCATCTTCCCTGTCAGTACTTAATTACAAGACAATTACATGAAATTATACAATAAAATAATATGAAATGTTCCGGGTGTTCCTTTGAGAGGAAGATTGAGAGAAAATTCCTTGGATTTTATGACAATGTGTGTTTAATACTTAACTGTAAGAAATAGGCAAAAAAAACTGTAAAAGGGTTATTTCTGTTCTTCCTATTCCTCATGCCTGTCACTGGAAGTGATTCTGAGCTCTCCTTGTGTGGTAAGGGTTTCTGTTGAGTGATGGAGGTATGCTGTAGTTTGGATAATTTTCCAGGACTTAATGAACTGTTTGGCTCACAGTTGTGACATTTGGTGCAGCGGCCTAATGGCTGATTCTGTCTCTATTTAGAATTGATTTCACATTGAAATGTGTCTCTTGATTTCTATTCACAAATAGCCCAGATGGAAAATGGATGGATAAAAGCTGCATGTCTTAAAGTGAGAAAATGATTGTGCTTTAGGCCACAATATTTATCTTTGGAAACATTTCCTAATAAAGAGAGGTTCAAAATGATGTGAGGTTTCTGTGGTGCTTTTTAATATATCATCTGTGTTTGCCATCGGGGTAACTTGACAAATAATTGTTCATGAACGATCGCCTTCTTTGTAGGGCAGTGTGAAAATTGCCAAGAAAAGTAAAACACCTAGAGATTAACTTCTCAGGAAATGTAAAGGATCAGCATCAAAGAAAAAAAAATGAGGATTTACCAAAGAGCAAGCCTCTCGACCTGAAAATTCTAAAATCTTACTCAAGAATGAAAAATTGAACTGAAGCCTGCACCTTGTTCTTCAGTAAGATGACTTGATATTATAAAAATTCATTCTTTTCATACATATCTATAAATATGCCATATTAGTAATTAACACAAAACAATAAATATATGAGAACTTAAATAAATAGCTCTAAAGTACATATGGAAAAATAACTATTAGAAATAGCCAAAATTGGGGCTGGAGAGATTTCTGAGAAGTTAAGGTGCTTTCTGGCAAAGCCTAAGTACCCGGGATCGATTCCCCAGTACCCATGTAAAGCCAGATAGATGCACAAGGTGGCACATGAATCTGGACTTCATTTGCTATGGCTAGAAGCTCTGGCAAGTCCATTCTCTCTCTTCTTCTCTCTCTTCTCTCCTCTCTCTCTCCCTCTGAAAATAAATAAATAAAATACTTTTTTACAAAAAGAAATAGCCAAAGTCGTTCTGAAAAAGATCTGTAATGATGAAGTGACATGGCAAATTGGCTTTCAGTGGTGTGGCCACTGGTAAGGTGCCCATGCCCATGAATGCAAAGCTAATTAAACTCAGTAGGTCACAAGACAAAAGACATGAAAGTCAGAGGAGGATGAGCTGGGAAGAAGAAGAGGGTCGACAGGTGTGGGCGAGGTTAAGAGAGGTTAAATAGATCAAAACACTATACATACATACATATATATATTATTTATTTCAAATAATCAATTTCAATTTTTCAAAAAGTAGTATTAAAATATGCAGTCTCAAAAATGGACAGTGCCACATTGGCATATAAGAAACCAGATTTTCTATTTGGATGTTATAGAGAGACTGGAGAAAACACAGAACACATGTCAAATACAGGTCATTGGAGTCACTGAATATCGTGCACCATACAGACATGCAGGTGCACACCTGCAATCCCAGGTGTTGTGAGGTGGAGGCAGGAGGATCAAAAGCTTAAGGTAATCCTCAGCCACCAATAGAGCTTGAGGCACCCTAAGCTACAGGAGATCCTGTCTCAAAAAAAAAAAAAAAGGCAAAACCTTATTGCATCTGGTATATCTTGGAACAGCTGGTTAACTAAAAGAAAACTCACATTTAAATAAATAAATAAAAGGTATATTAACATAATTAAATGAAGTAAAGTTGATTTACTAGAAGAAAGGGGTTACATTAAAATAAATTTGCCTGCTAGAGATAGTGGTACAAAATAATAATAAAGACAAACTGTCCATGCTAAATGCACACTGTAAAGTCAAAGAAATACTAAAACAAACAAACAAACAAACAAGGAAATGATCATGAGCTGGAGAATATATTTTGTACATATACGTAAAGAGGAAAAATTGATAAACTTGGTTAATAAGTCCTGAGAAACATTTCTAGCTATTCAATAAAGGAATAAGTATCTCATATATTTAAAATAATTATAGGTCACTAAAAAAAGTTTAAAATTTAAAAAATGGGTAAAAGACACTGTGGTATTTTGAATGGATGTCCCCCAATAGATACGGGGAGTTTTATTAAAAGCTTGTCTTCCTGGCTGGAGGAGGTATCACTGTGGGCGGATCCAGCCTTAAACTATTACTGGGGTGGATTTGGAATTCCAGTTATAGCTATATCTATAGGTATGTAATGAGCAGTCTGAGCTCTGCCTGGAGAACCTGCTGTTTGGTTTCTGAAGTATGTTTGCTTTGAAGGTACTGCTGATGGGTTTTCCTCTCTGATTTGATCTGTAAACGTCAAATAAATCTCTTCTTCCTCCCATAAATGATGTCTGCTTGGAAGTTCATCCCAGCAACTGAAGCTGACTCCCACAGACGTGAATAGGCTAGGCAATTCACAAAAGAACAATTACTAGTGAATGATAAGCACATTTTTCAAAACCTAAAAAGCATGCTGAAATAATGAAGCTCCCTTTAAAATCAAACAAATAGGCAAAGATTAGCTATTATTATAGACTTCAGTAAACAGAGAAGAAAAAATGCTTTTCAAACTTGCTAGTGATAAAACTTAAAGAGGGGAAAGAAGACTTTGTCTAAGGAAATTTGGTACATTTTTGCTGACATAGAAGGCATACCCATTTTTGAATATCAGCAAAAAAGATGCCAACCCATGTGGTGTTAGTTTAAGCAACATGGCATACACCTGCAGTGAAATATGAGGCAGCCATTAAAATGATATCCACAAATACTGACATGGAAAAATGCATTAACATTACATCAGTAATAAAGAATATTGCAGACCTGCAAGATTCAAAGTTTTTTTTTTCATATTTATTGTCAATAATTAGATACAATGTATGAGCAAGTCTTATGGTGGTATCCCCATTTTCCTCATCCCTGTCCCCACCCTACTGGGGGCCTTCCTGTGTGGTATGATGGGGTACACCTTTGATCCTAGCACATGGGAGGCAGAGGAAGGAGGATCACTGTGAGTTTGAGGCCACCCTGAGACTACATAGTGAGTTCCAGGTCAGCCTGGGCTAGACTAAGACCCTACCTAGCATGAGGAACACCATTCTCTCTGCTTGTCTACAGATTTGTTAAAACTTACATCTTGCTGAGACCAGGAACTAAAGCTGGAATTGTCTTAAACGTGGAAGCAAAGATCCCACATTTAAATCTGATACCATTGGTCACTGCAGTACATTTATCTACTTATTTATTTATTTATGAGAGAATGGGAGAATGGGTACACCAGGATCTTTTGCCACTGCAAACAAACTCCAGATGCATGGGCCACCTTATGTGTCTGGCTTTATGTGAGTACTGGGGAATTGAACCTGGGCTGTCAGGTTTTGTAAGCAAGTGCCTTGAACCACTAAGCAATCGTCCCAGCCCCTGCAATACTTTTAATAATACTCATTATATCCTCTTATCACAGAAATACTTGGACTTTTTAAGTGAACTGAGGAGCTGGAGAGAGCTCAGTTGGTACACTGTTTGCTTTGCAAGCATGAGGACCTGACTTCCATGCTGTAATCAAACACCTACAATACCAGTGTGCTGGGACGTTAAAGACAGGATATTTGGGGTTCACAGGCCAGTCAGACTAGACTTTAAAAAAATGGTTGAATGGCATTTCTGAGGAATGACACCAGAGGTTGTCTTCTGGCTTACACACACACACACACACACACACACACACACACACACACACACACACACACACATTTACATGCACATCCCCTCACATGCTTAATACATACATTAAAAAAGTGAACTGACTTTTAAAAACTTAAATAGGCCCTATGTAGATGGTTTAACCTGGCTTGCCTTAAACCAATTAATATATTTAAAATGGTACTCTGTCCTATTACACATAAAGATAATAGGCTGTGATGGCTTTGTTCTCAACTTGACCTGTTAGTAATCTTGGGTGTGTCTCTGAGGTTATTTATAGGAAGGTGGGCTTCTCAGTAGTGGGCAGGATGTAAGGAGACTCAGGGGAGCTAGAAACAAACATCCCTTCCTGGAAGGACAGTGCAAGAAGGAAATTCCAGAGACTCAGGAAGTCAATAAGTCTTGTAGAGGGTTACAAGACCATGCCCTAGGGCTCTATAGAGGAAAAGGAAATCTCT
>PVHP010033299.1:0-19741 GCA_004024765.1 Zapus hudsonius | reverse complement strand
TTGTTTCTAAAGAAGTCTGAGTTTCCTGAAATGATTGTCCAAGGAGGTTCATAATGAAAAACCCAGAAAACTGGTATTGTACTATAAAAACTTGCTGCTTCTTATCTGCTTCTTATCTCATTCAACCTGGGATAGAATGAGACCCTGCCCCCCCACCAAAAAAAAAGACAAGATAGCTATGTGCTGTTGGGAGTTACAAAAGCTGAGAGGGAGGCAAGAGAAGATGCAGAGTTTTATTTTTAAAAGCAAAACTAAGCCACACGGGTAGGTGCATAGCACAGAGCATAGTATAGTAAGCACCTGGGTAGCAAATGACACTTTTCTCTAAAGAGTAAGAGTCTTCTTTCCAGCACTGCACTGCCCAGGGTCAAACCCTAACTCTGTTGATTCTGAGTTTTCAATTGGGGCACTTCAGACAAGATACTAATTGCCCATGTGTCTCAGCTCCCCTGTGGTAAAATTCAGATCATCAAATGGTAATATCTTACAGAGGCTAGCCATCACTTGATATATTTACAGCATTTAAAACAGGGTTTGGCACACAGAAATCAATCTATGTGGGTCAGTTCCCATTGTTATTAGTCTGAGTGGAAAAATGATAGAAATGTATGTCTTAGTGTTCAGAGAAGTTTTAAGTTTTGGTTCAAATGTGCAAAGGTTATGAGTCTAAGCTCTCTCTCTCTCTCTCTCTCTCTCTCTCTCTCTCTCTCTCTCTCTCTCTCTCTGTGCATGTGTGTGTGTCTCAGAAGTGGAGGAGGGAAGTCAGGTTTTGAGATGAATCTCTCTGAGATGTATGCAAAACATTTTACCATCCCGGTAACTGAGTGCACCTGTCAGGTATCTTACAAGTTTGAGAAAAGCAATTGCTCTGAAGTCAGAAATGGAACTAATGTCATGGAAAAAACCGGAGGCTGATGTGAGTAATTAAGCCTCCTAATGAGAGCATAATTTTTCCCCAATAGATTGATTTAGTCTTTCTTTCCCTGGGATTGTTGCACAAATGTAGCTGAGCTGGCCATCTATCTTGATGGCCTGGGACAAACTGTAGTGGGGGAGAGCAGGTAGACCTCCTCAGGGTCACACTGAAAACCCTAAGAAAGTAACACTGCATCTGAGAACTGTGAGCCCAGGGAATGGTCCTGAGTGGCAAAAGGGACACCAAAGATGACTCCAAAGCATGTCCTCACTGGGCTTTGTCCAGTGCTTCATGAATCCTCATATTAAAATCTGGCTTATGTCTAACTCATTTTCCCAGAATGGAATGTGCCAAGGCTTGTGTCTCCAAGTGTACTTGGAAACTGAAGTCAATTTTTCTTTAAGTATAAGAAAACCCATGGGTAAGAGTAACATTATAATTACAAGCCAACCACTAGAAACCAGGGTTCAGGCAGAAGAGCACAGCTTGGAGGAGATGCGCATATACAAATAGCTTTAGGATACCCAGAAGAATGGCGGTGCACACCATCTGGGTAATGGCTGAAAGCTGGGAAGGCAGCAAGGGAAGATCCCAAGCAGACTAGAAACCAATATGCATCTGCTAATGCTGGTGTGCATGGGAAGAAACCAAAAAGTAAGGCCTAGGAAAATGATAGCAGACGCCAGGCCAGGGGCTAAACAGACTCTCTTTTAATATCTCCTTTTAACATCTACTTGAGAACCATACAAGATAATCTCACTTCTGATTAGAACCTCAGTGAGAATTTTAATCCATCTGCCAAATTTCTTCTTAGCAGCACCTAGGTTATTGTTTGATTGAATAACTGGGAGAAGATACATGAACAGTAGTCTATTGTATCCATAAGGAACAACCCAAGAGATTCCCTTAGTGGATACCTAGATGTAACAATACTGAATCTCAAACACTATCCATTTCCCTTACTAATATAGACTTATAAGTTATGCACAGAAAAGATGATAACATGATCTAATTTTTATCTGCTTTATAAATTAGGGAGCAGAAAAGATCAATGACAGTATAGAACCACCATAACACTGTACTATAAAAATATTATGTGAGTATTCTCTTTGTCAGCATCTTACAGTACAATCCTCACCCTCCTGATGGTGATGGGAGGCAGTAAAATGCTTGTGATGTGAAGTGAGGTGAATGGCGGGCTCTGAATATAGAACTAGGCTACTATCTAAAAGTCGCTTCAAAGAACCAGTGGAAAGTCACAGCAGTTGCTCTGTATAACACACAGCTACTGAGTACCAGCAATGGCATATATGGCATCATAGACAGGAAAACAGGTGTCTTGTGTTCCAGGATGGATGGAGTAGGACAGAGTAAGACCTTGAGATTGCATCACACTACTTATGGGTTGTTTACTTCTGATTTTTTTTCATCTAATATCTTTGGGCAAAAGTTGACCATGAATAAGTGAAACTAAAGATGGTGAAACTATAAATAAATGGGTTCTACTTTATGCTATGGAGTGACAATGGCTACCCTCTGTCCAAACCCCCGCCCCCCCAGGGCTCTGTTCTTAAGTCTAGCTATGCTGATACATCAAAAAGCCCTCACAAGCTGGGTGTGGTAGTGCACACCTTTAATCCCATCACTCGGAAGGCAGAGGTAAGCCATGAGTTCAAGACCACCCTGAGATTACATAGTGAATTCCAGGTCATCCTGTTCTGGAGTGAGACCTTACCTCAAACAAACAAACAAACAAACAGCCCTCACAAGCAGAGGAGCAAGGGCAAGAATTATGTTACTGGCAATATAGCAGATCAGATTATAAGGCTGTCTATGCTCACTATAACTGTACATATATTATGTTACTGATATTAATGCCCCATTTCCATATGATCTTATAGATCCCAAGTATTCATTCATCTGTGATCCATTTTTCCCCTGTATTGTTTTGATTTAGGTTTTATGCAATATTTCCAAATAGGTGCAATGGTGTCACACCTGTATTTTATAGGGAAAGGAACAAAAGTCCATGGATGTTAAGCCACTTGTTAAAGGTCAAGAAATAGGTGTGTGGGAGGCCATGCATGTCTAGTCTTCTCACTCCATGACCAGGGCTTGGCCCACTACTGTAGGCTCTGCTTGCTCAGGGTCATGATGTTATAAGAAGACACTGAGTCTTCTAAAGCACCTGACCCAACATGACCCAAAGAGGCTGTATCCAAATTATGACCATTTCCTGCCCTCACCTATGCATTGGTTCAACTCTAAGGAATTGGTAATCTGAAAAATTTGAAATTCTTTCAGGACCCAGTGTAATGCTCACAGAGACCTACTTATTCAGGGAAAAACATCCCTTGACTGCAAGCCCTGCTAGGGCAATAATTTCTGTGTTCCTCACTGTTGTATCAATGGGTTTGTCTGCCCCATGGCAAATATCCTGTATAAATGTTAATGTTTCATGAGGCTGAGAACCCAAAACCAATGGGAAACACTTGACTATTATTGAACTTTTGTCAGGTAAGATCATCTAGCATTCAAGTCTGTTGGGTTCATTAACAGTACTAGCTCATTCACCACTTTTCAGGTAAAATGCTAGTCATCACAGATGACTGGCCATTCTGGAAACCATGTCCTAGCATCTTCAAAGAGATATGGCCCAGAGTAACCCAGGAGGTGACATATTGAAATACAATGTCCCTCCAGGACACACCTCCTGGTGTGTTGGTACTGTGTAAGTTTTTGTTCTGGGGTATCCTGTTGGTAGTCTGTAAGAAAATAAGGAAATGTCACAGATAAGGAAAGCTGCTCTTGATCCAGTAGGCACTTTCTGTCTGTTTTGGGTGTATACTTCTCTGTCCTTAGAGCTCCACATTGGCAATGTCATAGGGGTCTTAGGGATCACTCCTAATGAATTGCCTCAACCATCCTAAACTGGCCAATGGAGGTCAGTGGCTGCTAAGCCCTGCTTTAGAGGTAACTCCAGGCATGCCTAAAACTCAATTTCATCAGTTATTGGTTAGTAGATTTGGTAAGTTCCTGCCTCAGTTACTGTTTTGATACAATGGGCCCAGTAAGAGCATATGCCTCATGGGATTGCTGTGAGAATTAAAATTACTTAATTATATAAAGCATCTGACGGTGCCTGTCTAGGGATGAGTCTTCAGTAAGTATTATAAAGCAGCGTACTTCCCTGTGGAATCAATAGGAGGGCCTCTCAGCACACAGGGGGCTCTCAGGCTCTTTCAGAAGCCTGAAACCCCAAACCTGGTACAAGTCTCTGGGGCAGGGCAGGAAGGCAACAGCCACTAAGGTTATGGTCCTCCAAGGGCACCCAGCTTCTGAGCAAGGGCAAATAGGGTGGAAACTCTCCCACCATCTCATGGCTGCAGCATGTACCAACCCAGAAACAGAGCACGTCTGATTCTCAAAGGAAGCCTGGCTAATATCTCCCAAGGGATTCTTCACATTCAGAATTCAGACAAATTGCTGCTTTTTAATTAACAGCGTCCCACAACTCTGTTATCTGTCTTCTCATGAATCTATTTTCTCTTTAATCCCTTCTCGTTTTCCCACCCTGTCTACTTCTGAGCTGTAATCTTTCAAACTGCTCCCAAAGGAGTAGGCTGAGGAAGGAAGGGGCAGTGAGTGGAGGGCAAGGGTATGTTCAAAAGCTGTAAGAGGCATGCTGGCGACCCTAGCTGAGGCACATGTGGGCTATAGCAAATATCACTACCAAGTAGGGTGTTTATTAAAGACCTGGCAGAATTCCCTTGAGAACAGCAACTGTAAGTAGCACATGGGGATGATCCCAAACAGTTCATGAATTAAAGATTCATTGGAAAGTTCTTAAGAATCAGCAAATCAAGAATGCATGTCTGGCAGGGACATGGGCCCAGGTATTGCAGTTAGGGCTCTACCCATGGAGAGGCTGTGCCCTAGCTGCACTAATGGCTGTGTCTTAGATGATATGCACCAGGGATTGGGAGAACCCAGAGGAGCTCCAGGCTCTGGCTTGTCCTGTCTGTCCCCAGGTCTTTCCTAAATGTGACATGTGCTGCATAGGCTGAGGCAGCCTCATTTGCTGAAACACTGACATGCTCAGTCACCTTGGGCCTCATGAAGCTATGATTGGGTCTCCTTCTCCCGTGCATCCTATGAAGCCCGAGCGATGGAAATGCATTCTATGAACACCTGTCTCAATCGTCTTCCAGCTCTGACCCTCCACTCTGCTGGAAGCATTCTCGGCTTCTAGAAAACAGCTTCCCAGCTCTACTCTCAGCAGGGACTTGAAAATGGCTTTGGAAAAAAAAAAATCTAAGTTAAAAATATCCCTTTTCACTCTCCTGTTCCTGACTTATTAGAACAATGCCTAAGGCTGCAAGGGTGTCAGTGGCAGGTCTACTCCTGGTGGGTCTGGAAAACTTGATATGTTTATGAATATTTACATCTCTGGGTGGAGACAGATGCTAAGGAGAATATATATATTCTGCAAAGTTCCTCTTGTGGTATTCAAATGCTATGGGCCATAAGATTGGCTGAGGATAGGGAAGCAGGAAAGGAGAGCAGGCCATGATGTGCTTTGCACAGAACAGCAATGCCCATGGCTAAGACCGAGCAGAATGTGGGTGAAGCATTAGGCAGATACCTGGAGTTGCACTGTGGTGCCTGCCTCCTTTTATATGTGATGTGTTCTGGTGTTAGATGGGAATTTCCTGGTGGTGAAATCCATTAGCAGAGGTCAAGGCTGACTAGCAGTGTATAGGCATGGGGAACTGGCTACCAGCCGAGAGTTGGGCAGGAAGGACACTGGAATTCAATGGGTTCCATAGTGGAGCAGCTCCTTTGCAGAATCCATTACTTTCAGGCTGTTGAGTGGGCACTACTATTTCTCTACACACACATACACACACACACACACACACACACACACACACACACACACACACACACCACCTCAGTCCAAGAAACTTAACTAAATATTTACTGTTTGGGAAAATTTTCAAAGGTATTAACCAGGAACAAAGTAAGTATGATGTTCTAATCTTAGTTTTCCCAGAGTCACAACAAGTCCCTTGAGAGAACAGAGCTAATCAGGAACCAAGCAGTAGACTACTGCTCACACACATCTTCAGGCAGCCCTCAGGCTGGTGTCTCCACAGCTGACAGGGGCATTGACCTTGGCCTCCAGCCATGTCCCTGGGGAGAGAACACAAGGAAGGCATCTTCCCTGGAGTGATGGCACGTGGACACCTCGAGCACCTTGCTGCTTTGTGTGTTGGAGGTGGAAGCCCTGCAGCTCGACTTGGCTCAACTTTTAACTGGCAACAGGCAACCATCAGAAGCAGGTGACTATTGAGCCATTAAGACACCTCATTTGCAAGTTACTTTGCAAAGAAGCTAGCCTTGGCAGGCTGTCTCTCCATTATGAAGCTGTCTGCTAGCAGGCAGTCTGGTGAGCATCTCTACTAATTTAGGAAAGTGCAAGGAAGATGCAGACATCATTGGATATACACTGTTCTCCAAATGTAGTGCCTGAATCTGGGTGTTGCTCTCATTTGGGGAGGGGAGACTCATGACAGACACCCTCACAGTACAGGGAAGCTGGGTCCTGCCTTGGCCAGGCAGTGGGACCCTGACTCTGGATTCCCAGTCATCTGCTAGAGACAGGATTCTTCACCATGGATTCTTCTGCACAAACTACTAATTCACTGAGCAGCTGTTGTGCTGTTTCAGGGATCTGATCCAAAAATCTCTGCATCTCCAGAAAGAAAGAGATTCAATTGTTTGAAACTGCCCCTCTGAGGGAGGTGGGCTCTTGGCTCATTCAGTAAATACTTGTCAGATGCCAACTATCATAAGCTTTATGCAAAACCATAGAAACACAAAAATTCCCTGCAAAAACATTTCCCTGGCTCTTCCATGGCCAAACATGTCCTGAAGAAGCAAGGACTCGGGTGGCATGACAGGACATAAGTTAGATGCTAATCTGTCAACAGTAGAAGTAATAGAGCAAACAGTTTCTAGAGAAAGTATCTGGGGGTCCCAGCCTCAATACAGAGACCCCAGCCTCAGCACATACACCTCAGTCTTAGGACAGAGATACAATCCTTAATATAAAGACTGAAATCTTAGCATGGACACCCCAGCCTCAGCACAGAGACTCCAGTTTTAGCACAGGGACCCCAGTCTCACTGCAGAGATCCTGGTCTAGTTATAGAGAAAAATTGCATGTTGGGCATGGAATGGATCTGGGTGGATTCCTGGACCAGGGATTGAAACTAGTTTATGGACAGTAATCAACTTTTTCCTTAAAGATTTTTTTTTTGTGAACTGTGGATTTTTGTTGTTGTTGTTGTTGTTGTTAGTGTTAATAACAGATGAGGAAGCACTTGAATGAGGAGAGGTACATTCTGAAATCACCTTGTGAGGCTTGGGGCTGGTCATCAGTGTCCTCATTTTGAGAAGACGCTGTTTTGTTCTAGGACCACTGATGTTCTTGGGCCTGTACCAGTCACATTCCCTCAAGCTATAAAGTCTTTGATGCTGAATGGACTTCAAACCCATGGACTCCAAATCAGCAGTCCAGTGTTCAAAGCCTGTTTCTAGTATTGTTAGCTTTGTGGCCTTGGGTAAATTATTTAACCTTTCTGTGTTTGGCCTGTAAATTAGGGATGTCAAAAACACAAAACTGCTAGACTTCACCATGGATTAAAGAGGGTCACAAGAAGGTGGCTTAGCGCAGAGAATCTGCTCAGTCACTAGGGTATTACCCTTAAATGGTTCACTCTGTCTCCACTCAGGTCATCCTCTAGTCCATGGTGTGACTCAGCTGGCCTGGCCCCACATGCACACACATGCTAACACTCTTCCTGGAGACCTTGTCTACTCCCAGGTCTCCATGCTAAAGAGGCACAGCTTAGAAAGAACTGAAGGATCTGCCTATTTGTTTCATCTCAGTGTCTTTCCAGGACATGCTTGGCCATCCATCTCTGAGAACTCCACACTCTCTTATCTCTTTTCTCAACTTCTTAACCTGCAGTGGAAGGAGGGGTGCGCTGTGCATCTATGCATATACCCCCAATTTCACCTATGTGGGTGCACACCCAGCCAAACGTTGCTGTGGTCTGACTTCAGATTGCACTGGCTCTCTTGTAACAGCATTTCCTGATCCTCTCTATGTGATAGCGGAGCTCCTAAGCTGTTCTGTCTGAACATGGAACACATTCAACAGGGGCTATCTGGCCAAATGCCTGCCCCTTCCTACTGCAGTTGTTCACTAAGCCTGATGACAATCACAGTCACTGCTGCTGTTCCCTTGGCCCAGCACAATTCCTGGCACCTCTAAAGGTGGTTAGGAAGTAGTTATTTACATGCATACATTCGCATGCATTAATGAAGATATCAACAGATACACTGGCTTTACAAATGTTCCCTTTATTGCATAACACTTCCTAGCTTGTCCTTATTTGTGATCTGTCTGCAATAAATGATTTGTCTTTCTTTTCCACATTACTTTTTCTGTATTTTCTTGTTTTGTCTCTTCATAATGCACATAAAAACAGCCACACATATCACTCACTATTGAGAGAATCTGTGAATGGACACGAATGCATGAGAAAAAAAGGCTCAGCATGGGAGAGGGCCAGTTCTGTTTGCCAGAATGCATATTGTCAACCCCCCACCTACTGGTGCTGTGGACCCTAGCGCAGATCCTCCTGAAGCCATATCAGGACAATGCTGGAAATCCATCTTCCTGGGTGAGCACAGCTGTCACTGAAAACTGCAGAGCAGCAGGTGGTTCATGAAGAAGGCTGAAAGGGAGGCTGGTTCATTTCAGAACTTAGGCGCCTAAGGCACCTGTGAAGTAGATGCTCCAGGTCAGCTGGATTCTACAGAGAAGGATATTAAGGAGAATGGCTCCTTTAGGCCGGCATGATGGGGTTTCATCTGTCCTCTCTCACGATCAATTCCATGGGAAATTTAGGCCAGTTTCCAGTCAAATAGGATTTTTCCAAAGCCTGCATGGAGAAGTGCACCTGTACCCACAGTCCCAGCTGTGTGCTCTCAGCCGGCCTCTTGCACCCTCCCCGCTACTAACGACTCTCAAACCTGAAGAGAATGGTGAAGTGCAAGACAGATGGCACCCATGTTGGAACCATATCAGCTCTGCAGGGACCCAGGCATATTTGTGTTGGGCATGTGGGCAGAGGGTAACTGGAGAAAGGTGGGAATACCACTTCTGAGGTGAGGCAGGGAAGGGCACTGTCAACATTTCCTAGGAAATGTTTTGTTTTGTTTTGTTTTTGAGGTAGGGTCTTGCTTTAGCCCAGACTGGCCTGGAAGTCATTGTGTAGTCTCAGGATGGCCTCAAACTCACTGAAATCTTCCTACCTCTGCCTCTCCTGAGTGCTGGGATTAAAGGCGTGTACCACAATGCCTGGCTCCTAGGAAATAGTGTGTACATGGAGCTGCAGTTGAGGAGAGGGTTCTATCTTTTCCCTCTAGATCTCATTCCCTCATTTTCTCCCTTGATAATTATATTACAGTAACAAGGCAATGCCAAAAACAGTGGAGCCAGCTAAAGTGTCTTCAAAATTCAATTCATTCCGACAAGATGATACGTTGGCAGTGTTGAAGCTGTGTCCCATGCTAAGCAGCATTAACCAGAGTGAGTGAAAGACCCCTCTGTGGCCTTCGAAGATTAGCCATGTCTCTCACTGTTTGCTCCCCTAATGAATTTAGCTGCAGACTTAGCCTGGGGAAAGTACAGCAGGGGCAAGATAGCAGGAACACTAACCAAACAAGCCCCTAAACAAGCAGAACTTCAGGAAGCCAGTGTGGGATGACCTTTGGGATTTGCACCCCTTAGATGAGCTCCTCAGAAGAGTGGCATGGCGAAGACAGAATCAGATTTCCATGAGTTGGGGCACCAGCTAGCAATTGCAGGAACCATGTGATTCCGGTCCCTTCCAAGGCCACCCCCATCTGTAAAGTGCTTCTCAGGAAATACCTACCCATTATGACTATGAAGAAGACAAAGAGCATGTTGGTCACTTATGCCAGCTGGCACTCAAGCCTTGTGTGTTTTCTCTTTTCTGCACTATACCTAATGAATGCTGGGAAGTTACCTTGCATGATGAGATAGTGTCTGTTGAGAATGGATGCCTGCAGTGTGAGCCTATCTTCATAACGCAGGAGCCAAGCCAGGCGGTCTCTCAGCTCTTTGCTGTCACCTGTGACTCTGGGCCTAATGCTGGTGATTAGTCAGTGTCCAGCAACAGAGAGAGCCGCTCTCCACTGCATGCTGAGCGATGTTTCTGATGACGGTGCTAGAAAGGTCATTAGCCAACAGGGCTGGGTATTGATCTGAGGATCGAGGTCTTGGGATTTGGAGGCAAGTCACAAGCTTCTATGGAATGTGAGCTGTATGCCTTCTCAAAGAGTTCTGAGCACTCAGAGGGGAGGTGTTCTTTGGTGCTGGAAGGGCCCTCAGGGAACTTAATTTGCCTCCAGTGGGTATAAAAATCACACCAGAAATGTGTGTCATACCCATGACTTTGAGGGTATCTGAACATTTTAATATATTCTTTTTATCTTTTTCCATTCTTAAGTCATAAAGAATTATTCACAGTGGATGCCTACTCAAATGCAAACAGAACTTTGTTGCTGTTTCCTTCTCATTGCTGGAACAAAGCATTTGACCAGAAGCACCTTCTGCCAG
Source organism: Zapus hudsonius (assembly GCA_004024765.1). NCBI lineage: Eukaryota > Metazoa > Chordata > Mammalia > Rodentia > Dipodidae > Zapus > Zapus hudsonius. The sequence continues at coordinate 9,104 of PVHP010033299.1, read as the reverse complement.
GAAAGGTTTTATTTCAGCTCACAGTTTCAAGGGGGAGTTTCAGCCTGGCAGGGAAAGCATGGTACAGCAGGCAACATAGCATCACATCCTGTCATATCCACTGGGAGGAAATAGTCTGAATGAGCTGGCCAGCACTGGCTAGTGGGGCCTGGGCTTGGGTCCACCTCAAGCAACACACCTTTAGTGGGGCCCAACCTCCAAAAAGCTATACAGCATTCTCATATTGCTACCAGTTGGGGATCAAGTGTTCATAACTCATTAGCCTATAGAGGACATTTCATTCAAACCACAGTCATTTAGAACAAGCAAACCAAGGAACACATCATGCTTCCTTGAGTAACATGAAGTGTTATCCTCAAGCTAGAACACAGGGCATATGTGACCCAGTTGCTGGAGGGCTCAGGCCAGATATGTGAAGGTAAAGTGACCAAAACAGTAATAAGACACCTGGCAAGTGCAGAAAGAGATGGTGGAGGGTGGGGTGTGAGCCACACTGTGTCCTGGTGTTACAATCCTGGAGGCAGTGGTGAGCACAAAAACAAGAGATGCAGGCACTTCAAAAACAAGGTCCAAACCTGTGCATCACTTGTGCATGAAAATAGATTTCACACTAAAAACATGGTGGCATCACTAAAGAGTTATTGATAGATTGAGCATAATGTCTTGTGCCAAAAACCCATATTAGGTATTGTCTTCGTTTATCTCCACAACAGCCCTAAGGAGTGAGAACTATGGGCGTTGTCTTTCCACAGATTAAAAACAAAACATAGCCTAAATGGAGAAATCAAAGTAACTTTTCCAAGGTCATGGCTAAAAATGTATCTTGGGGGCCAAGGATTTGGACTCAAGCTGTCCACATAGCTAATCCTATCAACAGACATTTTCCTGGTGAACATGTGGTATTTCTGAGTCTTTTATAAGCTAAGCCCCCATAAAGCTTTTCGATTCCTTCCCTGCTGATCGCTACCAAGTAAGAAGATACGCTGTCTGGTTTTACATTCAGTTCTTTGTATTATGAAACCCACAGGTATAGTTTTTATTAAATGGTACAAACCACTTCCAAGAGCATTTGATACACCTCCCCTTACTTCACCCTCTCCTCCATCTTTATGGCGCTTGTTCATGGATTAACATAAGAGCCTTTTCTAAGTTCCTGCAGAGAGAAATAGTACAGTGGTAAGTGCTTTTCTGCTTGACTCCAGCCCTCAGGTAAGCCAGGGAGTCTTCCCATCAGCCTCAGCTCTTGCCACTATTTGAACAGCTTCAGTGTGTTCCCTCACCTATGGAGGGCAGATCCCATCCATGCTCCTTCCAAAGCTTTGCCCTCTGGATAATCTTTTCAGACCTTCCTCCCTACATGCACTAGGACAGGCTGAAATAAGGCATCCTGATGGGCAATTCTGACCATCTACTTGTGTGATGGGGAATCTTTTCCCCTGGGGAGACACAAACACAGGTCTTATCCCCTAGATAGGGCACAGACGATGGACCAAAAGGACAATTACACAAAACCCACTTTTGGTGAACCAATGAGTTTTCTTGTGTTTATTTACAGGGATGTGGGGGACTCATTGACAGCTGTATCACCACAAAATCCCATCCTGGATAGTGACCTCATGGAAGCTGCATCTTGGAGTCTTCGCTTTAGTTAACCTTATTACAGAAAGTAGACAGGATCTCTGTTATCCATTTCCAAGCAGCACTAGTTGGTCAGGCATCAGTTGGTCTCAGAACTCAGCAGCTAAGCAGACACAAAAGGAGAATGTGAACAAGGTCCAAAACAACATGAAAGATTCCATCGTTTGCATCACCTGCTTCCTCAAAAGGCAGCACCTGGAACAGCATCATGGGTGGGAGTGTCCTTCCAAAATCCTCAGACATTTTCCATGGGCCATCCTACCTCCTTGCATGGTGGCACTTCCAAGGGATTGTCTTATATCTCCCCACCCTGGATAGGTTCAGTGGGACCCACTCGGGTTTCTTGGCCAGACCCATGGCCAAAGAAAAATGACTAGTCTCTCTAGCAAGCTGTGGCACATGCCCTCTGGGCTTCCTCTTCCCACCCTTTGGTGTGACTGACTCCAGGGCACTAGCACTTAGGATCTAGTCTTGGCTATTGTCTCTTTCTCTGCCTCACCAGGCTGCTGTGCTAGCCTTAGCAATTTCCACCTCCATCATAGCCTTTCACAGAGCTGAAATGTGCATAGCTTACTCTCGGAGGCAGAAGTGCCCACCCCTGGGACAAGCTTAGTTCTCTTCACTCGTATCCTATCACCCATACTCTTTGAGCACTGCTCTTCAGACCTAAAAGCCTTTCGGAGGCTCACTGTCACTGCATTTGACTTTCTGTCAATTTTTTCCTTAGAGACTCCTGCCCTCCACACATCTGCTTTCTAGTGACCCAAACAGACCCCTTTGTCTGTTAGGACATTTTCTCATCTCTAGATTGCTTTTGCATGTTGGGAATTTGATCTATCACTTTCATCTTAGTTTTTTTCTGTTCTCATTGACTCCTCCCACAGGTTCCAAGTTTTTGGATGCCACGAAGGGCTCTTTAACACCAATCTAATTTGTGCTTTGTTTCCCATTTAGTCTGCTGCCAGCACCTCTAGCTCATCTTCTCTTTCATCTAATGTACCTTTCAAATCACTGGGCACTAGCAACCTGCCCTTTTCTCCTTGTAACTCCTCTTTTAGGCCAAGAGTTCTCTCTATGTGGCTAACTCTCCTTCAGCTGCATCCCTTATTACCTATGACAAAGGCCAGGCTGCCTCTGCAGCCACTTGCCCATATTCTAGTCTCTTATGTGGCACATTCCATGACTTCAACACATTCTCTAATCTGTCAACTCTTCTCAGGGCATCCCTGTATTCCCCCAGGCGACCCAACTCATTAAGCATACATGTCACTCCATACCACATACAGGAAGAAGGCCATCCTCGGGTTCCTTCTGCAGACACTCTTCTTCTGATAACACAGCCCTAGTTACATGTCTCTCTAACCATAGAAAGATCCACTCCACCACCACCACTTCCAAAGCACATTATCATACACCAATAGCGAGGGACTGCCATGTCAGATTTCCCCGGGATGCTCCACCCTCAGCCTCAGTCACAAGCCTGCCTTCTACCCATAGCCATGACCATACATGCAATTGTTCTTCCAGAACTCATTTTTACAGGAGTGTGGGGGACTCCATGATGCAGCTTCTGTAAGGTCGCTATCCAGGATGGGGTGGCACTTTGTGGAGAGCTGTGCCTAAGTAAGTCATCAACACTCCTGTAAGTAACCTCTCCCCCTGCTTTGGAAGTAATCCCAAGAAACTCATGGATTCATCAAACTGGTTTTGGTGTAATCATTCTTTGTCTGTCATTTGTGCCCTATCTGGAGGAGAAGACATGTGTTTGTGTCTCCCCAGGGGAGACCACTTGAAAACAAAGGCCTTTAACTGGCAGGCACAAGAGCTTGACTAGAAATGAAAAGCATTAGGAAATGATTGAGAGCTTTGAGGAGGACAAGATAATTTTAATTGAGATAGAATAAGTATATAGGTTGTGAGGTGGGCTACTTGAAGCAAAGAATGGTTTTGGGAAAAGCCAGCATGGACCAGAGGTATAGTATGAGGAAGAGTTGACGGAAGGCATTCTCAGGGTGAGGTCAGGTAGGGTGGTGAAGTACAGTGAGACGCAGAAGCTTCTGTCCATCACTCAGTGTGCTGAATGGACATGAGGATGCCAGTGATGCTGGACATTTTCCATCTGGATGACTGTGGAGCTAAGGACATGGAGGGTCCCCCTCCTAAACTCTCATCTGATTGACAAGCTTTTGTCTGGGCTGTGACATCTGCCTGCTGATTGGCAAGCGAGTCATTCAAGATTGTCATGAAGGTCAATGTGATTGTGGCAAGGCTGGTTCCAACACACAAGAAGCTTCTTGTTATTTCAGCCTAAAGTTCTGAGCTCTTCGATTTAACAAAAGCCAGCACCATCCATTTCCAGCTCAGGTTTCCAGCCTTGCCGCTGTTCTCTTCCATACGGTAGACCTTGATCCATAGCAATACATTCCAGGATCGCCAGTGAGTGCCTGAGACCTCACATGGGACCAAACTCTACATGTTCCATCATTGTGGAACATAAGCACCAGGGATTGACTATGTGTAACCAAAAGTGGAAATCAAAACCCTGGTGAAAGACACTGTTGACTGTCCCACGTATAACATGACTGCAGCTGAGGGTACAGTGATTGTTGATATCTCTTTACTACACAGTTCATCTGAAGCCAAAACTTCTGAGAGGAGCCAGAGGACACGCACAGCCTGAGGAGGCAAGTGCTAGGTCAGATCTAATATTTCCTGGACTAGTACTCCCCTCCCAAGTCCTAATAAGCTACCTAAGCTCAGGGGACCCTAGAGAAGCAAATGTGAGTGCCAGGAGATCACGTGGGTCAGACGGAGTGGACACCGTTGCCTTCATCCTTCCCATCAGACATCAAGCTATGGAGCTGGTCAGGACTGTCATCTCCCCGTAATATCTCCAAACCTTTGCCTGTGGATTGCATTCTGAAGTCAGGGGAGAGGCATGAGGTAGGAAGCCTGCAGATGCCACAGGGAAACAAGCCAGCCAGCTTAGGAAGTTTAGGGAGGGTCACTTTGTCACTACAGTATTACCTGCTTGTGAGGAAGGAGACAGGTTCAAGTATGCTGACTCCAAACTGCTCCAGATAAGCAGCAACAGGAAAGGTGGGCAGGCAGAAGACTTTGTAACTCAGTTTGGCTCCTTTGTCAAGATTGCAGAGACGAGGGAGGAACTGTTTCAACCAACAACAACAGCTGACTTTGACTTCATTTGACAACTTCTATGTAAACAGGGAGTCAAAGGAATATGATGTAATTCAACCTTGACTATGAAACCCAGGTTTTAGTTCTTAGGATACTGGCCTGTACTCACTATAGAGAGCAAAGGATTATGGACCCTAACCCAGCCCTGCCACTCCTCAGATGTGTGAGAAATCATTTAACTTGAATTACAATTTATTCATCCTAATGAAAGCTAATGAGAATAGATCACATAAAAGCATTCTCAAGAAGTTAAGTTGAACATTGCATAGTAACTCTGGCCTAGTGTTTGGTAACTATACTAACTTAATTTTAGTTGCTATTATTTAAGATATTTTAAATGTCACAGATCATTTTATTTAAGGAAACACATATACATAGATGCAAACATGGTGCTACACACACACACACACACACACACACACATTTATGAAGTCCATAATAAACTGAGGATCTGTTCTTTGGATACCATGTGTCAGCCTTTGCAGCCTATCTCAGGCCTCAGGAAAGAAAGGGAGTCTGTGGCCACCAACCTATTCATACAGTGACAAGTCTGCTGACATGTAGGGTTCACTGTGGGCTGGAGATTTCCTGTCCTTCTCTGGGTGGTGTGCCTGCATGAAGTACATAGGACACCAGCTGCTGGCTCTGGTGGAGGGGGTTATACTGAAGGGCTTGGTCTCAAGCAGATAGAAGTGGCAGGATTGTGACAGTAGCTCAGTCCAACTCACCCATGCAGATCAAATGCTCTCTTCAAACACACAAATAAATCTTGGGCTCTGCCTTGCCCTCTGAGAATTTTACTCACACAGCTAGAGGCCTAGATGGAGGTCTATGAAGGTCAATGCTAACTTCAAGGTGACCACTACTTTGGCAACTCCAGAAGGTGATTACTCAAAGACAGCTGGGTTAGCTTCCTTTTCTTCAGCAGGGTCTGAGGTTTCCACCCAGAAGCTGTACACACCTAAAATTGACATTTGCAGTATGTATACTCCTCACTGGCTTTCTGCAAAGGTCGTAAAATATGTCCATATATGGGAACCTGCACTTTCCCTCCAGCCTGGCACCAAAGAAATTAGAGACCAGCAAGGTGAGAAGCAAGAATCTTCAAGCTAGCAGCAAGCAGGAAGTCACTCAGTCCTCTCCACTCAGTGTAAGACTCTCCTACACGGAACTCTGGGCTTGAGCGCTCTGCTAACAGAGCTCAGGACCTGGCAACTTCATCGCATGCAGTTTGAACATGTTGTCCCAGAGGGTTCTTCCACTTTGGCTTATTTTAAAAGTTTTTTTCTTTTAACTCAGATCTGAGTTTTATCTTTTCACTAGAATTTGTTTTCTACACTTGAAACAATTCCTATGAGCTTCATCTTTCACTGTCCAATGTCAATGTCTGGTCTCTACCCACATGCAGGCACCCCCACCCACAAAATAAAACATTTTAAAAATATACTAACAAAGTGAGCATGAGAACAAGGAGAGAAAGATGGACGGCTGGGAGGGATTGGAAGACAGCTACCTTCCACTGCCCGTTATGTCCTCTTATACTGGACTGTTCAAAACATATTTGGATGCTTCTATCAGGCTTTGCAGATGGGTGGGGTATAACTCTACCATCTAAGGTGGGGAGGCTGAGAGAATCTGGACCCCATGGAGAGGAGGGACAAAATCTGTGGGCACGGACAAAATGCAGGAAGTGGACCATGACCGAGAAGGAGAGAAATGCCCATGTCCCCATTTTGAAAAGCCAGACCATCCTTCTGCTCTCCACTCAAACATCAGCCTAGGCCGCTGGTTCCCTTTCCAAATGCAGGCCAGAAACCTGATCAATATCACCACATTCGTCTTGGATCATTTTTCTACAGGAATCATGATCCTTCTGAATTCTATTATGGTCTCCCTGGGAATTCACTATTTCTCTCAGCTTCATACAAAGCAGCAGGATGCCTTTCACTTCTTTTTTTCAGTCCCTTGTTTCAGTTACTTATACAACCGGACAAGGCCAAGTACAGACCTCTGAGACGTATCTCAGGACTTGGCATGTGTTACATGTGCCGAAACATACTTATCTGAGTGTTCAGCCACTGCCTTTGAGTTAAGATAACAAAATGTAAAAGAAATATCAGATCACCTAATTACAGCATGGAGGCGTGTAAACAAATGCTAACAATAAAATTTAACATTTCTCTCACTAGACCATGGAGAATATTTTATTGATCTTTGCAACCTTGGCAGCTAAGCAGAGCCTGGCATGTAATAAGAATTTGCTCTGTATTTATTGTTTAAAAATGAACACACACACTTTCAAGAACCTCAAGGACCCTGCAAAGCTCCATCATTCACTGTCTTCCAACCACTCCCAGCCCGCCACCTCTCCTTGTTCTCACTCTCACTCTGTAAGTGGACTTTTTAGAAATATACATTTTCATTTTATTTTTGCATGCATATGTGTCTGTGGGGGGGTGTTCTTTTGTGTGTAGAGACAAGAGGTTGACATTGGGTATCTTTCTCAATGATGCTCCACGTGGTTAGTGAGACAGTCTCTATCTGAATGTGGAGCTCTCTGACTCATCTAGACGCACTAGGCAGCAAACTGCAGGCATCCTACTGTCTCCACCTCCTCAGCGCTGCCATGACAGGTGTGCGTTGCTACACCCAACTTTTATGTAGGTGCTGGTCTCATGCTTGGATGGGAAGCACTTTAACCAACTAAGCCATCAGCCCCATTCCTTGTTAGCTCATCAGTGAATCAACTGTTGTGAGAAAACTTGATCATCATGTGAGTCACTATTATGCTCCAAATATCAAAATCAATATCACAGGCTAGATGACTGCAACAATGGAACTCCATCTGTTCACAGTTCTGGAGGCCAGAAATCCAATACTAACATGCAGCCACATAGCTTTCTCTTAAGACCTCTCCTGGTGGCCTGTAAGGGCCATGTCCTCACAGGGTCTTTGTGCTGGGGGAACACTGGGGCTTGGCAGTAGAGCACGGAAGAGGAGTACATGTACTGGAGTCCTGAGTGGCATTGAGTGACAAAGAAGCCATAGGGAACCACTCAGCTCTATAGCAGGCACCTGCCTCCTTTGCATTCCCACCCTAGTCTTGTTCCATCTGATGTCTCTGCTCTCCTCTCATTGCCTCAGCTTGGGTGTACATCTGTGTTCTTGGTACCTGTTTCCTCTCTCTGCACCCTTAGCCCAATGGCCCAGATTCCAAACTTTCTAGAGATGTCCAGAAGACACACTTGCAATATTGCTTTTATGGTTGGAGTAGAATATTTCTCTTCTCTAAGAAGAGCCAGCTTTGTGGCCTCCTCTTGCAACATGACAGGTAGGGTGCAAGGTCAGTGTACCCACCTGCCTCTCCACCAGCGTCCAGTGGAAGTAATCTGGGAAAACCTTCACATCTACAGGGCTCTTTATAAATCAGGATAGGGTAATGTGGATTGAAAGCAACTCTCACTGCACATCCTTCTGCCCATCTGGTAGTAATGGTCACAAACACCTGACTTACAGGGCAGATGGGGCTCACAGGGAAGGGCCAAAAATGCAGAGGTCTCTGGGAAAAGCATGGGGTAGAGAATTATCTATACAGTGCCTGTGGGGACTGAGCTGCCTTAGTGGCTGAGGGTAGGAACAAAGATGACTTGGGGTTCAGGATGGAAGGCTTCTCCAAACTAACACAGGGGCCATCTCTCATAAGGGCTGATTACCCAGAGACATTACCCTCCTTAGCTACAATTCATAAGGGGGGCAACCTTGTTGCCTCCTGTGCTATCCATAACCCATTGCCACATGGATTGTTCCAGTATGTTCACTGAGGAGGATACCCAGGGGATTGGGGATTGGGGGGAGGGAAATAGGAATATAAGCACAATATTTCCTCAATCAATTTATCTAATTTTGGGCAATAGAGATAAAGATAAATAGAGATAAAAATAAACAAAACAACCCCCCCAAACAACAACAAAAATAAGGGCTCTGTTCTTATACCTTAGTGGCAATAAAAAGGGAACTGAGTGGAAGAGGGGGTGGAAAGATTGTGAGAGCCGTGGTGGGGGAGACAGTTCAGAGGCATAGCACCCATCAGTAACAACTGACTTGGGCCAGGAAGACCGGGATGAGTACTAAGATATACAGGATCCCTTGCCACAAGGACTAATACAGACAGCCCACGAAGGAGGATATACAACTGATCAGGGATGGGGAGGGGGGGAATTGGGGAAGTCGGGATAACAACGCATGGTTTGCCCACTAAATAATGTAAC
>PVHP010033298.1:0-19769 GCA_004024765.1 Zapus hudsonius | reverse complement strand
TCCTGGCTTGACAAATTATGGTTGAAGCCATAATTTTCAGGGTGCTTGTATTTGGAGATGGATCTGAAGAAGTAACTAAGCTTACAGATAATGCAGACGTAAGGGCGGCCCCTGAGCAGAAAGGATTCCTCTCAACTGCCAGCCAGTCTGCAAGGCTGTGGAAATGTACTGAGAAGAGACCCCTCACCAGACCCTCCCTTCTTCAGCTTTTCTAAAACAGTGAGAACATAAATGAGTTTTTCTAGTCATGGTCTACTTTAGTGGGTTTGTTTCTTTTATGGTAGTCTGAGCAGACAAGGTACTCTGAGAAATTGACACAAACAGAAAGTTCAACGTCTCCCCTCATCCCACATCCCTCCCTGCCTTGGCCTTGGTGAGCTTTGGATGACTTCTTCCTGCAATGGTTGTCCTGTGGTCCCATCTCAGTTCCCCATCCGTGGAGATGGGGACAGAGGATTTCCACGCCAAAGCTCAGCTCGTCTAACCTGAGTGGTTAATTTCTCTGTTCTACTTGACTTGGTACTTGACTCTTTTCTGTAGGTTTCCCATCACTTTCCTCTCAGCAATTATTCTCTTTACTCATCTTTCAAAGATACATTATCTCTTTAAAGGAGAAGAAAAGACAATAGCATCAGAGAAGAGGTTTCCTGAAATATTAAGGAAACACTGCATGCACAGGTGTCTGAGTGTGAATTGACTAATTGGGAAGCTCAGTGACAAAGCAGGTGATCCCTGCTTTCAGAGGCTTGGGATACACCAGAGGGCATCCCAACAAGTGGTCCTCTTCAGCAAGCTTTTCAAAAGCAAAATATAGGCTGGATGTGGTGGCATAGGCCTTTAATCCCAGCAGTCAGAGGCAGGAGGATCTCTGTGAGTTAGAAGCCAGACTGAGACTACAGAGTGAATTCCAGGTCAGCCTGGGCTAGAGCGAGACCCTACCTCGAAAAAAAAAAAAAAAAAAAAAAAAAAAAAAGTGAAACACACAAATACTTTGCTCTTCAACCTTTCTTTTCTTTGCTTGTGTGGTTCATCTCAAATTTTCAATCAGAAATAATAATGATACATGGTTGTCCACCCAAGCTAAACGACAAGTCCCTATTGATCAAGACAGTATACATTTTGGTTGTAGGCCATAAAAAAACAAACAAAACAACAACAACAACAAACTAAGCTGGAACTGAGCTGGATGTTTCCTTCCTACCTGTGGCTAGCTTTCTTCATCCAGAAGAAGTCAGCTATGCAGACTGCTTGGGGAGCAAAACCATCCACAGTCCTGCTCGACTGCGGACCCTGTGTGCTTCAAAACCAACCTTCTAGGCAAGAGATGCCCACTAGTGCAACAGGATCGTGAATGTTCTGGAAGTATCCAACTGCTTTCTGATTAGATTTGAAGCCCACTCCTCAGGAGAGAATTTGTGCCTGGTACTGAAAGCCTGGCCAAAAGCCTGTGGCTGGGGACATTGGGCCTGGAGGTGGTGGGTTACTGCTGTGGTTATGATAAAGAGCATATCAAACTGCCTTATAAGTATCTATATTTATTCCCCTAGATTGGTACTGCATGAAGCCTCCATGACATAAGTTTCTGACTACAGTGGGCAGAGGTTATGAGACGCATAGCTGGCAAAGTTGCTTGGAATAAGTGACTGGTGTGTGTTCAGCTTCAAAGAGGACATCTAAGCTGCCCCTTCCAAGGCTCAAGGAACCTTATGGAAGAGGAGGAAGAAAGAATGGAAGAGCAGGAAGATGGTGAAGAAGACTGCAAAACGCAGTCCTCTGGATATGACTGGACCATGACACTCATGAATTCACAGAAGCTGTGGTTTCCTGCCCAAACTGAGCTTGTTGACATTTCATCATCGATGGGGAAAGGGTCCATGAGAGCTCCCACCTCCCAGAGTAGCAGTAGCTAGTAGCAGCTATTGGTTACTAAGACAGGGGGAGCCAGGTTCACCACTGCTAAATTGCCCATTCCACAGTAAATAACCTTCTACACATGATCATACAAACAACCTTAATTTAACTCACTGGGCTAAAAATAAATGTCATGAAAGCAAAATGGGGACTAAAGGAGAAGAATCAAGGTGTTCGTGGGAGGAGGAAGAGGGTGACAGAGAGTAACTGGGGGGGATAAGATCAAAATGTATTATATGCATATCTGAAAATGCCAAATAAATAAATAAGAAATACTCATGACAGATGCTGAACGTGTTTTCACAGAGCCTGGTTCATGCTCCATGTGCAGGTATGACACACTTGATTGAAGTGGATGTCATTGCTATATAAACTCACCCATGGCTCATGATGAAGGCTCACACAACAAACAACTATTGTAGCTACAAAACATCACCAAAAGGTAGTTGTGGTTTCGGCACTAGGTAGGGACAGTGGTTATAAAATATTGTGAATGTGCTAAATTCCATCAAAATAGTGATGTGAATGTTACTTTAATTTAAAATATATTTAAGGGCTGGAGAAATGGCTCAGCAGGTAAGGTGCTTGCCTGCAAAGCCCAACAACTCAGGTTCAGTTCCCCAGCACCCATGTAAAGCCAGATGCACAAAGTGGTGCGTGCATCTGGAGTTTGTTTACAGTGGCTGGAGGCCCTGCTGGTGCACCCATTCTCTCTGTCTGTCTCTCTTCTATCTCTCTCTGCTTACAGATAAATAAATAAAGATACTTAAATATATACAGATATATTTAAAAATATTGCTACTTGGCCAGGTGCTGGGTACAATGTATTGAAATACTGAAATACTCAGGACTCAGGGCAAGAGTTAGTATTTGAGGTTAACATCATAGGCTTGAGAGGACTGTTGAGTCAAGAGCCCAGCTCTTACTCCCTCTGGGCCTGAACTTGACCATGCAACTCACAAAAGATGTCTGATGTGGCAAAGCAGGCTTCTGAACTTCCTTTGCAGTTGTTGCCAGCCTCTTAAAGCCTAATAGTTTGGAATGTGTCCCTCCAAGGCCCAGGTAGTAAAGACCTGGTCCTTTGTTTATGGGTCTATTGGGAGCTGATGGAAGTTTAAGGAGTGAGGCCTTGTTACTAATTATTGATAATAAAGATATTTTAAAAAAGAAGTGAGGCCTGTGCACATCATGTCACAATGCCATCTGAAGAATGATTTGGCTGGTAGCCATAGCAGCTTCAGAGTAGAACAATACTGTGATAGGAAGTCTCTAGGAATGATCCTGGAGCTTTTGACAACTCTCTAGAAGATGAAGGAAGGGATGTTCACAAGACCCTCCCCTGGAATTCCAGCAACCGTTCCTTCCCACACTCCAATCTAGAATAAACATGTGTGATCAGAAAATGCTCTCTGTCTTAGTTGTCCAATCCTTTGGCATTTTGGGACAGGAACTCTGGGGAAGTGCAGCAGTGAAGCCCTGGGTGAACCCTCTGTTCTGAGTCTCTGCTACATTCCCACCATTTAGGCCTATCTATAACGTTTTCTAGGCTCCAGATGCCTGTCAATGGCTAGCAATATTGTTCTTATCATCATTGTTGTTAACGTTTGCCATTTGAAAGTCTTCAGAAAAGCCTTTCTAAACATTGAGCACAGCGCTTTATTTGCACCCAGGCGTTTACACCTCTGTCTTCCTCTTGGAATCCTCCCAGCTGGGGGATTAGGTTGGGGAATTTAATCTCCCAGCCTCATTGGCCTGGTTTCTATGGCCCTGGTTACATCATTATTTCCTTTTGCTGCACAGTGTGTGTTTTTCTGGCCAACTATCTTCTTTCTTCCCTTGTGTACAATGTGGGAAGACAATGGAGCTAAGTGCCTTTAAGCTTGTGTTTCTTTTCTTTGAGGCAACTTTCAGGCTCTTAGAACTTTTTCTTGCTTCCCTGAACTGCTCATTTCTTTCTGCTTCACTGGAAGTCGTCCCCAATGCCCATGAAATGAGCTTTTTTTCCCCCTCTGTCTTCTCGAATTATTCATCCTCTGATGTTTTGCAGATTTATTTATTTCTCCTTCCCCCAAGGGTAATGGAACTCTTGTTAGATTTTTGTAGGTTTGTTTCTTAATCTTTGTTCTTGCCCTTGACCCCAAGAGTATCCTGTGACTCTTGGCAAATTCACATATATTTAGGTTTGTGAGTGTTCTTTGCTATCCTAACTATTGGGACCAAGGTTCAGATGCTGATGTTGATTTGATGGTAGATTCATTTTTTTAACATACCTATTTGGCATAATTTTGACAATATCATAAGGTCATTCTTGGAAATATGTGGAGCATAACAGCAGTTATGTTCATTGCTTTAAGAATAAAATTATTTCCATCTCCTGAAAAGCTGAATCTCCTGCTTGAACATGACCTTAACCAAGGGTACAAGAAATTGTGTCCTTTGAGGTGGGATTATGAATTAGCATACTTTTCTAGATTGCACTTTTGCCACATGCATCAAGCACTCAAAAAATATATAAAGTGCACCAGCAATTCCATTACAGGAATTTTGAGAACTTGATAAGGTCACCCCTGGCAAGATGTGGAACATAACAGTCTTTTTGAGAGTAAAATTATTTTCATCTCCTGAAATATTTACTTTAAACTGAACCCATTCCTAAACATGACCTTCACCAAAGGTGCAATTCTCTATGGCAATTTTACCACATGCATCAAATATCCTAAAAATACACAAAATGTCCCAGGAATTTAAATGAAGAAAATGGTTGGTTGGCACAAAAATTTTGCTATGAGCACACAAGGACTGGGGAAAAATTATTATTTTTACACTTACCATGGAACACTTCTGTGATCAAGATATGTAGGGAGTCCCCTCACCAAGTAATCCTCTTGGGAATCTCCAATGCATGCCACAAAATTCAGTTCTATTTGGACACTACTTCCTTGGAGATCCCATAGCATAAGGGGTCAGTCCTTTCACACTGTCCCCCTCCACTTTATGTATCAACTAGATGCTCCGGCTGTGATCTGTGCTTCAGACGACTGACTATGAACTAGGGTTTTCATGACCCTCGTGATCTATTATCTGCTGGGACAGCTCTCAACCTTCAGAGAACACTTTGCTTATCTGTTCTTATCTAATCATTAATCATAAACAATATTAGAGAGGATACAGATAAAAATACATAGGTGAGATCTCAAAGGGACTCTCTATTTCTGTAGAGTTGGAGTGTGTTGCCTTTCTGGCACATGGGTGTTCTACAGTTTGAGTATGAAACACTCCCTTCCAGGTCAGCCTGGACTGCAGCGAGATCCTACCTAGAACCCTCCCTACACCCCCTCCACACCCCCCAAAAAGAAATAAGTCCCTAGGAGCTGGCTTTTGAAGGTTTGATTTGCCAATGGTTCTGGCATATTCTCTGAGAGAAGCCTCTGCCACACCCTTCTGTTACTGTGAGCTCTGCCAGGCCTTGCTCATTACGATGGACTGTGACACTCTGAAACTGTGAGTCAAAATAAATCTTTCCTCTTCAGATTTTTAAAATGGAGTTTTCACTGAATAGGTATTAATAATTAATAAATCTCCACTCCTTACTTCTTCTTGGAAGATGGAGTATGAGACTGAAAGTTCTAGGCTTTTAATCAGAGCTTGATTTTTTTCCCCCTGGTGATTAGCCCTGCCATGGGAGCCCACCAAGAGTTGTATTAATAGAAAAATGGTACTCTAAGAGATTTGGAACTCCGTGCCAAGAATGGGAGGAAGAGACCAAATATTTTTTTATTATACTATTACAGAGAATATCCCCTGAAGCCATATTTAGATTCATAGGACATTCCAAACAACTGAAATGTTTATCAGTATAGGATCCTCACACCATCATAGTGCATCCATGAAAGGACTCATCTACATTCATCTATAGAGGAATTCTGAATGATAAAGTAATATTTATGACATTTCCATTGAGAAAAGAATGTTAAAGCATACTGGGATATTTAATAGATAAAACTACACTTGTTTATTTAAAATTATAAGTTCTGATTTTCATGTGTCCACCAGATATGCTCTATATGGAGCCATCAGCTCCAAGGTGGTCATCATCTCAGCACCAAAGGTTGACATCACAACCCACTTCAAACCAATCTTGAAATCCTTTGACTCCGAGCCTAGACTCACCAATACCATCACTCTTGACCATGACATGTTCTCTCTCTTTTTTGAAAATTTAGACATTGCTTTTGAATTTATTAATAAAGAAACATTTATATGTAATATGTCAATAATGTTAGAAGCGATGCTATGAAGAAAAATGTTTCATCTTTGTAAACAAAAGTAGCTTCATAATATAGAGAGCATTTTATCTGTATTGTTCCATTTTCCAAAAAATTAAGTGGTTTTTATTTTCAAATAACAGTCTTTTTGTAATTTTAAAATGTGCATGCCTATGTCCAAGGTGTCAAAATACCCTGTTAGTTATGTTCTTGTAGGGACAAAATACCTGACAAAAATCAGTTTAATGGAGGAAGGATTTATTTCATGTCACAGTTCAAGGTCACAGTTCATCCTGGCAGGGAAAACAGGGCAGCAGGAGCGTGAGGCTCACATTCAGTCCACAGTGAGGAAGCAGAGAGCAATGAGTGCTCTTGCTCAGCCAGCTCTCTCCTTTTCATTTAATCTGGGGCTTCAGTCCCTGACATGATGCCACCCCTAGTTATGGTGAGTCTTCCCACCTTCATTAACCTAATCAAGATAAGCCCTCACAGACATGCAGAGGGTGATTCTGGGTCCTGTCAAGCCAGCAGTCAATACAAACCATTGCAAGAAGCTCCCATCATCTCTCATAGGATCAGAGCAACAGGTACCCAGGGCTTTTCCTGCTCATGTGTCTCCTGAGTTATTCTCAATGCAGCAGCAGAGTGAGCCTGGGAAGCATTAAACAGCTTCCCATCTTACTCAATGTCATTTAAATGGCATCCAATGTCCTTCACATGCTGTCGCCTCCATTATCTCTGTGAGAATAAAAGGAAAATTATGATGAAAGCAACACTAAAGGAGTCTTTCAAAACGGAGTCTGGAAGCCATTAGGGGAGGAGAAGTTGGAATGAGAACCTTGCCTGCCTTCTTTCTGACTCTAGGCAGCCAAAACAGATAATTGCACTGTACCTAGGCCCTCCAGGACTTTTCTATAGGGTATTCCAAAGCACTAACTTCTCAGTTTCTGCTCAAACTTTCTTGATGAAATCTGCCTGGGGAACTATGTATAATATTGTCCTTGGCATTCCTATAACCGATATTTGTGATCACCTTGCCAAGTTACATATTATATATATACTTTCCCCATAGAGGGTATGGCTTTCCAACTAGCATATTTCATTGATTATGATGTATGTTTTTCTAGAGTTAAATTTTTCTGATATTAAAATGTGCCTGACAATCATTGATATCTTCCAACTCATAGGTAGCACCTTCGCCTCACAGTTGTAATCTCAGAATTACAGATCATACAACAATGGTACATCTTGAAATCGATGATGCGATGGGTTGTTTTTGCAATTAATCTCCTTTTTGTATCCACATCTGTTTTCCATGTGATTTTGTAGGCCTTACTCCTTTCTCTTTAAATCTTGCCTGGCATTAGAGCATGCTTTGATCAGTAGATTGTGGTAGAAAAGAAGGCCAGGTTCTGAGCCTGGGCCTCAGAGACCTGATGCATTTCCTTTCTCTCTCTTGAAACTCTGTTCTAGCATGCTAGGTGAAGAGAGCCAAATACCCCCATGGCCTCCATTGTCCCAACCAACATTCAGAAAACTCCCAAAAGCAGAGCTGCCTAGCTGACAGGCAGATGACTAAATATAAATGAATAAGGTAAAAAGAAAAGAAAAGAAATCAACAACAACAAAAAACAGCAAAACACCTCCCCCAAACAAAACAAAACAGAAGAACCACTCAGCTGAACCCTGGAAAATGATTGACCCCCTGGAATAATATTTTGATGTGATTTGTCATTCCATAACACTTAACAGACAGTGGTATCTGAAATTCAAATGAAATATAATGAATAACTATTTCACTATGTTTATAACTTCCATTCCTCTAAGCAGATACAATGGAGAAAATCTTTCTTTCTTTAGCCATTGAAAGGCTCATGGCTGACATTCCTATAACAGAAGACAGTTTAAAGAGGAGCATTATTATTATTGACTAAGACACACGTCACACAGGAGCCTTCAGACATGAAGACCGAATGATCTGGGGAATGGTTTTCATGAAGATTTGTGCAGGGATGGGGATGGAAGACAAGAGGGTTTGATCTAATGATGTTCTCAAGAGAACTTAGCAATGTCTGGGTGGTGGCTTGAATGTAAAATACTCCCATAGGCCCTTGTGTTTGAACTCTTGATCCCCAGGTTTGGGTGTGGAACATTTTGGAGATGACGACACATTGGAGAAAGTGTGTCCATAGAGGAGAGCCGTGAGGTCTTGTAGTCCAGTCACTGTTCTCTCTGCTTCTTGTGGCAATGTGACTCTGGATTCAGGAGGGATGCCCTTTGATGTAAACTGAAATAAACTCTTTTCTTCCTTAAGTTGGTTTGGTCAGGAATTTGTTCACAAGAGCCAGAAAGTAACTGATAAAGCCAGTTTGTTTAGATACTTAATGGTTTCTTAGTATAAGGTGGGAACTTTCTGGGATTCTGTTCTTTGCACATGTTTTCAGGGAGGCGGGTCAGAGAATTATGATCTGCATCAAAGGAGAAAGGCAGGTCAGAGAGTGTCTTCTCTCTTCTGCAACTTGAAATACTTGGTGGTCAAGGTTCCATTGGGGCATCATGCTCTGAGCCCCGATATAAACCTCATGATGTCGTGGTATTCACTTCATGGGTATGTATCAGATATTTTTCATGTCACTTTCACTAACACCCTGTGAAGCATCTCTTTGCTCATATTGCTGCCAGTGGGAAGGAGAGCAGGCTAGAACCAGAAGGAAGTGAGTATATTCTTCAAAGACAAGTCCCTAGTGACCTATCTCCATACCTGTGAGGGACATTCCAGACACAAATTATACTGAGGCCTCTCCTTCATGGAAGGATGATTAGTTGAATGTCTTGAATTTATAAATGTGGGATTCTGTGTTGTTAAAGACTGAAACTATAGTTGGTCTTCATGACTCACAAATTCTGTATTTGCTCATTTGCCTCGCTGGGATGAACGTGTCATCCCAAAAGTCAATAGTTATGACACTTTTATGGTCATCTCAGAAGTGGCCAACACCAAGTGCTGGAGCCCAGCTGAGGCCTGCCAAGGGAATGCTATGCTGTGGTTTTCTTACTTCCTCCCTTCCTCCTTCCCTCCCTCCCTTCCTCCTTCCTTCTTTCATTTCTTCCTTTCTTCCTTTGGGGGATTGATCCCCACAGGTTTTAAAAATCATTCCTTGGGCTGGGGAGATGGCTTAGCTGTTAAGGCATTTATTTACCTGCAATGCAGAAGGACCAGAGTTTGATTCCCCAGGGCCCACATAAAGTCAGATGCACAAAGTGGCGCATGTGTCTGGAGTTTGTTTGCAGTAGCTGGAGACCCTGGGGTGTCCATTCTCTCCTTCTATCTGCCTCTTTCTCTCTCTCTCTCTCTCACTTCCTCTGAAATAATAAATAAATAAATAAATAAATAAATAAATAAATAAATAAATAAAATTTTAAAAATCATGCCTAGAGCCTTGGACATGGTAGCAAGTGCTTCACCGCTGAGCCACATGCCAACAATTGTTTTCTTATGATCTGTTTACTGTCACATTCAGTTTTACATTTTGTTTGCATTTGTGCATGTGTGTGATGCATGTGTGTTCATATGTGTGTGCTTTCACATGTGTGGATATGTGTGCATGTTCATACATGAGTGGTTTCACATGGGTGTGTATATGTGTTCACATGTGGAAATGTGTTCCCATGTACATGTGTTTGCATGCACATGCATGTGCTCACATGTGTATTCACATGTGTGTATGGATGCTCACTTATGTTCACATGTGTGCATATGTGTGTTCAATGCTTGTATGTGTGTGCTCATGTGTGTCTGTTCACATGTCTATGTTCACATGTGTGTGTTCATGTGTGTGTGTGTGTAGGACGAAGGTCGACATCAGGTGTCTAACTCTCCATTATTTGAAACAGGGATTTTTGCTGAACCTAGAGCTCACAGATTCTGCTAAACTAGCTGCCAGCGAGCCCTAGCCCTGGGGATTCCCTGTCTCTAGACTAGCTGCCAGTGAGTCCTTGCCCTGGGGATTCCTTATTTCTGCTTCCCTAGAGCTGGAATGATAGGTATTTACCACCATACTAGATGTTTATGAAATAAAAAATCCTGTAAATAAAA
Source organism: Zapus hudsonius (assembly GCA_004024765.1). Taxonomy (NCBI): domain Eukaryota; kingdom Metazoa; phylum Chordata; class Mammalia; order Rodentia; family Dipodidae; genus Zapus; species Zapus hudsonius. The sequence continues at coordinate 9,497 of PVHP010033298.1, read as the reverse complement.
TAAATATAGCAAAAGATTTTTGCAAAATCTTTAAATTTAAATATTCATTGCATTCTTCAAACAATGTAACTCCAAAAGCCACAAATCACACACACACATATGAAAAATACATACCATATATAAAATACCTAAAATAATATATGCTACTAAGTCACTGAAGTGTGTGTCTTTCATTAACATTCACTCAATTATCTCTCTCTGTCCTTCAAAAATGGCAACTTCGCGTCATACCGACTCACCCTGAAATTCTTTTCAGAGATGAGTCCAGATCCTGGTGCATCTTGGCAGAGTTGAATTGCATCCCCTGCTGCTGCTGACAAAACAGGTAAGTCGGGATGCTAACACACATTTTCCCATGAGGAGAGGAGTTTTGCTGGTTCATGTCCCCAATATTAACTATTAATGGTACCTAATATAGGCTTGTGGGATACAAAGCTGATATGGTCTAGTGTACTGGCTGGGGTTTAGGTGACAGCGAATAGTAATGCTACCTCGAAGGGAGATGCGCCAATGTGATTGTGCCTGAATTGAGAAAGACATAGGGTGCTCTCCAGGTTAAGAGTAGCATTAACAGTGAAGTGACTCATGAAGAACTCAAGTAATCTGTTCGATTGACACATTGTGTTTATTGGGGAAGGGAAGGTACAGGCAGTAGATGATGTCTGAGAGAGAACAGAGGCATAAAAATATTCGTTTGAAAAATAAGATATTTACCATTTATCTTTCTCAAGTGTACCAGTCAGTGATTTTTATTTTAGTTAGGTTTGTGCAACTATCATGTACTCTATCTTGTTGGAACATTTTCAACATTCTTTCTAAAACATATCCTATACATGTGAGCAGTTACTTCCTATTCTAGCTGCTTCCAGCACCTGATCACTCATATCTATATTCTTTCTCTATACATCTATACTTTGCATTTCATATAATTAGAACCATAAAATATTTGGCCTTAGCATAACACTTCCAGGACTCATCCAGGTACTAGCATGAATTTTTAAAAAAATTATTTTCCTTTTTTTAAAAAAATTTTTATTGTCTATAATGAGTTACATTATTTAGTGGGCAAACAATGAGTTGTTATCCCCAATTCTCCAATGCTCCCCCTCCCCCTTCCCCAACCAGCTGGATATCCTCCTCCGTGGGTCGTCTGGATCAGTCCTTGTGACAGGGGACCATGGATAGCCTAGTATTCGGCCAGGTTCTCCTGGCCCTAGAATGTTGTTACTGAGGGGTGCCATGCCTCTGAATAGTCTCCTCCACCACGGCTCTCACAATCTTTCCGCCCCCTCTTCAGCACAGTTCCCTGAGTCGTGGTGGATGAGTATTAAGGGTGCTTTATTGTTGTGAGCTTAGGGGTCTTTGTGTCAAAAATCATTGGTTTCTGTCTCACTGGTTTATCCTGTGTTGATTGAATGTCTGTGGCTGTGTGTCCCACTGGTTCATCCCATCATTCTCTGTGGGGTTCCATATGGCTCCTCCACGATATGACTGTGGTGGATCCTCTCTTGCCAGGATCTCAGCTATCAGCGTACGGTTGATTGGTAGGGTTAGATGGGCCCCAGCTCTCTTACTGCATCCTGAAAAACACAAACATAATCTCCATTGGAGAGTGAGGTCAGTGAAGGTTAACAAATATACACCATTCTGGATTACCTAGATTCTATTTTTAGTAGCCTCCCTGTCAATCGCTCCCATATTGTATCTTGTCTTGGGAGCCCAAGAGTATGGGATCTGGTGCCTATCACCCTGCAACCCAAGTTCCAGACAAGGGCTCCCCCTCACTAAGTGGAAAATTTGGCTGAATTTGAAAGCTGTTGATTGTCTCCCCCAAACCCAGGCTTCCCCATTACACAAGTGCTCCTTTCTTGGTTCGCTGTTCTCTCCCATTAGGAGGTGTGGTCGAGGTCCGGAACGGTATCCAGCTCCCAGAAGGCAGTAAGTTTAGTGCTGGAAGGCACTGCACAGGCTGCCAGGGGAAACTGATCAACAAAAGCTGGAGTAAACAGAGACCACTGACATGAAACTAGCATGAATTTATATATATTTTATATAAAAGGCTATGACGTGGTTGTACAGATAGACTACATTTTATTTACCCAGGCCTGGATCAATAGACCTTTGTGTTATTTCCACGGAAGCCATCATAGTTTTAGCATAAAGATTATTATAAAGTGACCACATTTGAAATCTTATCTGAACTTTCCTTAACTGACTAAAGAAGAGCTTTTCGAAAATACATTTACCCCTGTGAATTTCAAGAAAGAGATTAGCAGTCCATTCCCTGCAACATAGAGAGAGCCCCACAGGACTTCCCACCCTTCCCATCCAAGCCCTGGGAGATTCAGGGAAGCTACTCCCTGGGAGTGACTTCTGCCTGCTTGCTTTTCAGTCTGTGGTCAGTTAATTTGCAGGTCCTGTCCATCAGAACAGTAGTTGGTAGTTTAAAAAACATTTTATTTATTTGAAAGAGAGAGAGAGAGAGAGAGAGCGCGCGCGAGAGAGAGAGAGAGAGAGAGAGAGATTAGATGGGTGTGCCAGGGCCTCCATCCACTGCAAACGAACTCCAGGCACCTGGTGCATCTGGCTTTACGTAGGTACTGGAGAATCAAATTTGGGTCCTTTTGCTTCACAAGCAAGTGACTTAACCGCTAAGCCACCTCTCCAGCCCAGTAGTTTATAGTTTTTTTTTTTTAATTCCTCCCAACAGACTTTAGGACTTCCACAAGTAATGCTACTATGAATATCTGGGTTTAATTTTTTGGGTGAATATCTATTTAAACATCTCTGAGTTATGTATCTAGGGTTGAAATGCTGGGTCATAAGGCAACTCCATAATTAACATTTTGAGGAATTGCCACACTCTCAAAGGTGGCTGTGCCATTGTAAACCCCACACACAATGTCTGATTCCACTCTATCCATCTATCCATGCCAACACTTGGAAGTGTCTCTCTAGTTTCAACCATCCTAGTGGTGTAAAGGGTCATCTCATTGAGAGGTTGATTTTCCTTTTTTGGAATGTAGCAATGATGTTTAGTTTTCATGCATTTTTGTTTTGACCTTTTTCTCTCAGTGTCTGTCTGCCTTGCTTCCCAATGCACAAATGCTTCTCTAGATTAAAAAGTGACAACACACAAATCACACACACACACACACACACACACACATAGAATTTAAAAAAGAAAGAAATTTCTAAGCTGCCTACCAAGTACTATATCCTTTTTCTACAAAAACTTCACAAACAGAATTACATGGTTATGTTTATAGTCAAACCACATGGCTTGACCTCCTGGTGACCTAGTATAACAAGAATTCCTTTGACATTTTTGATCTAACTTTTTATCTTATCAGCCTTTCAACCTATACGCTGCACTTCATAAACCACCTTATAACCTCATGTACTAAAGAGAAGTACATTAGATAAAAATAAGCATGCCAAGACATTTTTACTTAGTCATTTAATATCCTTTGAACAATGTAACTTCATAAGCTATTGTTGAGACACTTAGGTAGAATTTTCTCTTGAGATGCCCATACTCACTCCTCAAGTATGCACCTTTGCCCTTACTAGCTTCCTCCAAATTCCTTACCTTGTCTCTGAATTCTTTCTTTGATGTTGACAAGAACCTGGAAACTCTGGGTAGAGGTCTCAGTCTGGTCTCTATCTGTGAGACTTCCCCTGTCTTCACCCACTGATAAAACTTTCTCATTTGTATTGCCTTTTTTTTCTGCCCCTGTCTTCCTAGCAACAGGCCTTTAACTCTCTAAAATGCAGCCAGAATGATTATAGCAGTTACTTTCTGACTACTGGAATAGAACACCCAACAAGAAGCAACTTATGGAAGTTTATTTTGGATTACAGTTCTGAGAAGTTTCAGTATAGCAGGGAAAGCATGACAGGACTGAACAGGAAGCCTGATCATGTCTCCACAGCAGCAGAAAGGAAGTAGTCTGAGTGGACTAGCTCACACTGGCAAGGGGGCTGGATTATAAAATCCCAAAGCCTGCCCCCAGTGACACACCTCCTCTATCAAGGCTCTACCTCCCCCAAGGCTCTACTAACTGGGATCAGAAGATCTCATCCCTTGAGGCTATGAGGGACATTTTATATTGAAATGACCACAGTGATCTTCATGAAGTGGAAATCTGTTCATTTCATCATCTCCATCTCCTTAAAAACCATTCATGACTCCCCCTTACATATGGAATAAAGATCAACCTTGCTTTGCTCACAGACCCACCTGGTCTGCTTAATTCACATTGTTCTTTCCTCAGACTGCCCAGATGTCCAATCCAAGCTTGTTGTGTTTCCTTCCACCAACAAAGCTTGCACAGGTGTTCCCCAAAATGTTCCTTTCCCTCTCTTTATCTAAATTCCTTCTGCCCTCTGCATCACCACCCTGGTCCCTCCACAAAGGTGCTATCCAGGCTTTTGGGGGAGAAGAGTTATAAACAAACTTGCCCAATGGTGAATCTTGCAAGACACACAATGGACTAGCGAGGCAAGATGAGCCCAATGATGTAACACTTGCATGATTATTATAGGGGTAGCAAGTTGGATTTGAGGCCTGTTCCAAAGGAGAGAATTCATGCATAGTTCTGAAAACTTGGTAAAAAAAACTCACCTAAGCCTGGGAAGATATATGGCCTATAATGAAAGCTACTGTTTTTTAGCTAAATGGAGATACAAGTTTTTTGAGGCTCTAGCTCAGGCTTACCTAGAATTTCCCATGTAGTCTCAGGGTGGCCTTAAACTCATGGCCATCCTTCTACCTCTGCCTCCTGAGTGCTGGGATTAAAGGCTTGTGTCACCACACCCAGCTTAAATGGATATGTTGTGCCCATCAAAGTGCCCTCTGAATATATTTATAGAGTAGTGCTACTCTCACCTATGGTCAGAGAAGCTTCTTTTTGCACTTGGTGGTAACTACTGAGGAGACTCAAAACTTGCCATAGTGCTGAGGACAAGTGACTGTTGAGTGTTCAGTGCTAAATGAGATAGTGCCGTCACTCCCTTCAAGGCTCAAGGAACATTGTGGAAGAGGGAGAGGAAAGAATGTAAGAGCCGGAAGATGGGGAGGAGTGCTGTGGAGCACTGTCTTCCAGACATGACTTGACCATTGCATACATGACCTCACAGCAGCTGTCATTACCTTCACAAGACCTGCACAATATTGGGTCCTGTCATAGTCAGCCATATGCTGCTGGGATGAATCTTCAAACCAGGCACAAATTGGGGGAGGAAAGTATTTATTGAAACTACAGATTGAGGGGAAGTTCTGTAACAGCGAAAGGTCCGAGCAGAGAGAAAAACCTATCACCTACACCATACACACAGAATAGCAAACAGGCAGGAGGGGAAAGGAGAGAATCTCTTCCCCTTTATATAGGCTTAGGGTGGGGTCTTGCAGCCCTACCCCAGACTTAATGGCTTCCTGAGTCTCTGGAATTTCCTTCCTGCATGGCCCACACAGGAAAGGATGTTTACTTCCAGCTTCTTTGAGCTTCTTTATATCCTGCCCCCCACTGAGAGGCTGCCTTCCTGTAAACATCCTCAGAGACCCACCCAAGAGTTACTAAAAAGGTCAAGTTGACAACAAAACCTAACCATCACAGGTCCATTAACATTCCAGCATGGATGATGGAGGAGGTCATGAGAAACCTATCACTTCTGAGGAGTTACTGGCAGTTGCTGCTGGACAAGTCTCCTGCTGGACAAGCAGGAGACGTAGTCTGCTGTGTTGTAGCCACTGGTAAGTTGTACACACTCTGGTAAATAACCCACATCCGTGGTCATGCAGGCAACCCTGATTAAACTCAGTGAGACACACATACACAAGAAAAAAAAAAGACATGAGAACAGAAGGGTTAGTTGGGAAGAAGAAAGGGTTCAGTGGAAGGGTGATAGGGAGCAGAGATCTTCCCCCCAAAGCCACAAGTATGAAGGTGTCATAGCCTACCTAAGAACCCCTGATCTGTCTTCAGTATTTAATATGGCCTTCACGGACTTCATGATGTCCTCACAGGCCAAATTCCCTGCCACTTAAAGCTTTCAGCTTGATGCTCTGCTTAGACTCTTGAGTGTGGGCAAAGCCTCAGGCATATACTGTAGGTTTTGCCCAAGCTCTGATGCTATTGGTTCCCACTTGTGGCTTTGACCCACTGTCATAGCTTGGAGTCCTCAGAGACTCTTCATAACCAGCTGCTTGATGTCTATAAAGAGCTCTCTCTTCAGATGGCAGGAAGACCATGTTGGACTGAATTAGTGGGGATATTCTCAGAGAATTCTTTCCATCTATACTTGGTTTTGGGGCATGGCTGAAATGAAGCGGAGGAAAATATCGATCTTCCTGTCTTCCTAGAAGTGGAATTTCAAAGCTTGCCTTCAATTTTTATCTGCTGTGTAATAGAAGTCCTTGCTTCCAGTTTCACATGTGGTCCTCTCCTTCCTGGGTCTGACTGATGTTCTTTACCTCACCAGATGTGGGACACGGTGAGGTTCCTCTGCTCTCCAGAGATGGGGAGCCTTTCCCTCAGGGGCTCTTCTGTCGGCCAAAGCAACAGACAGAAAGAAAGTCAATGCAGAGGGCAACTGGCTGATTACTAAACGGTGCCTCATGTGGAAAGCAGATAATGGTCTGGTGATTCTGCACATAAACATTCTCAAGACGCCAATAGCCAGCAGGCAGCCTTTCACATCAGATATCTGTGAAGAGCATCAGCATTTGCAGGAGACAAGGGACTCCTACCCCCCTAAAAAATGTGCCTCATGTTCTGAAGAAAGAAACACCTCGTTTTTGCTCCCAAGTCCCAGAATGTGCCCCCCTGATTTACAGCACCACTTCTGAAGCTGACGACTCAAATCTAAAGTTACTGCAGCTGGCTCGGTGCTGTGCGGATGATGAAGTGGGAGGCAGAGTGGGCTGTGAACAGAACACTAGGAGGTCGGCTCTGGACAGGAACTCTGTCCTAAGTTACAGCAGGCTATTAAGACCGGCACTGTGGGGAGGATGTCGATTCAGGGATGGAAGAAACAGGACAATGGACTAAAGCAGCAGGCTGGCAGCACTGTGGTGCAGACTCACACGGCTCATCGTTGTAGCCTCCAACACGCATGTGCACACTTACATGTGTACCCAGGTAGTTCCATACCTCCACAACTATACACACATAAATACCTACACCCCTACCCTTGCCACACACAAGCACACCTCCTCATACCAATGAATACCTATACACATAAAAGAATCCACACAAAGAAACAGACCACACACTTCCACGCACACCTCCATATGCTCACAAATGCACATACATACATATGCACACATACACAAATACATACCAAAATAAATGCTCATACAGCTACCAACATCCACACCCCTTCACACTCACAAATACATACCTATACCCATACACACATACCTATACACATATGTGCCTCCATACCAACATATCCCCTCTCACCTACACACACATACATACATACACATACAAATCCATGCTATGTATATATGCACATACATAGGAACACACCAGACACACTTGTATACAAATACAAATGCATACGCCTGTACATACAAAATTCATACTTGTATACATGCATATACAATACACACTGGTACACATACACACATACGTACACTGTACAATTGCAGAATATCCAGGTAGCAATAGCTCCTGAGACCTCTCCTATTTAGCGCAGCCTCACAAATTCACAGGAGTGGCAGGGATGTGGGTCTTGGCTGTTCAAGCTCTTTTCCTTATCTTTTTCTCTCTCTCCTTTTCTCAATCTTTATTCCTTTCTTTAAGACAGAGTCTTGGTATGTGTCCTGGTATGTTGATCTCAAACTCACAGTCCTCCTGCTTCTGTTTCGCAAGTGCTGGGATTACAGGTATATACCACCAGGCCTGTGAATTCAGAATGCAAAGGTCCATTTCTCTGGGTTTCTGATGAGTTACTATATTTGGAACATGACTCATGACCTCCTGGGCAGTGCCCCTCAGCCTCTCTGCCAACTTGGATACTGACTTTTTGGAAATAACATCTGTTGCTCTATTGGGACTCTTAGCTTCTTTTAAGGAAACAGATTTTCTTGGAAATTATTCTTAAGTCCAGACTTTAAGAAGTCTGGTGGAGACATGGTGGAAGTGTAATGGAGACACGATGAAAGTGTGGTGGAGGCCAAGGTCAGAGCATGTCCAAAGGGCAGTCTAAACTCAGGGCCACCTGGAGCAGAAATGAAATATGGAATTAATATGGAATTTATGTTGGGGACACTGCATGCCTTTTACACAGTGACTGTGCCTTTGGAGAGGAAAATGGAGAGATACAGGGGAGTAGACCTCCACCCAGGCAGGGGGGTGCATGGGGTACATAATGGTAGCAGGAGGCCTGACTTGGTCCCATGGTATCTGGGACTCTCTCTCTCTCTCTCTCTCACCTGGAAACTTGCTATCCATTACAGTAAGTCCTGCTGACAGATTGGGGCCAGAGCTGGGTCGGATGATCTCAGTGTGACTAATAGGAGTCATCACTTGGGCCCCAGGGCACCCATTCTTGCTAGACTCTGGTTTGGGGATGGGCCCAGAGTATCTCTGCACAGCGGATCCTGAACACCCCAAGGCCCATCAGTGACTAGATGCAGTCCCTGAAGTTCCGGAGCCCAGGAGGCTTGGTTATAACTACTTTCCTGAGTGCATTTCTGTGAGCTTGAGACACTCAGGGTACAGGAGTGGTCTTTGCTTCCCTGTCCTTCCTGGGTTTTAGCAGACTTTTATTTTTCTGAGCTAGCATATTGAGAAAGGAAAAGTCTGTCCTTAGAAAACCCTGCAAGGTATGAGGGTGAAACCAAAATACCTGTCAGCAACATTGTGCAGAAAAGCATGCCAAGGTATGACATTCCAGGAGAGTCCAGAAAACTACTGGGCAGGACAGGTACTTGGAGCAAAGCAGCAGATGTATGTGTGAACATAAAGCCTGCCTTTCAATCAGGGAATTTTCAGCTTTTCAAACCAAGCCCCTGATGTGAACCTTCCTTTAGATAGTACATGCAAACTATAGAGGATTTTTTTGTGTGTGTGAAGCAGAAATGCCTGGCTCAGCAAGACAGTTGCAGACTTAGAAAATATTAAAAGATGGAACAGTCACCATGGTGAGAGAGGAAATTGAAAATGTCTGGATTGGTTTAGGTCTTGATTTACCTGTTGGCAATGAACGATATTTCACATGCTGAACGGTGAGTCCAGGATGACAAGCTCACTGCTTTCTCAGAAGAATCTTGCAAATTAATAGGTAATTCTGATGGAATAACGAAGCCTCTCTTGGGTAGAACATTAATTATCGCCCTGCTGTAAGGAAAGGTGACAATGTGGATTTGCCCATGAAGAAGGCAGGAGAGAGCTATTTTCAGGGTCAGTGGACTTTCTTTCTTTCTTTCTTTCTTTCTTTCTTTCTTTCTTTCTTTCTTTCTTTCTTTCTTTCTTTCTTTCTTTCTT
>PVHP010033297.1:0-19572 GCA_004024765.1 Zapus hudsonius | reverse complement strand
ATAACAGATATTTACAGAACATTCCACCCCAAAGACACAGATTATACATTCTTCTCAGCAGCACATGGGACCTTTTCTAAAATTGATCATATCTTATGTCACAAATCTTCCCTAAACAAATTCAGGAAGATCGAGGTAGTTCCTTGCATCATATCAGACCACAATGCGTTAAAAGTAGAAGTTAACAATGGAACAGAATTCAGAAAATACACAAAGTACTGGCGCCTGAATAATGCGCTCCTAAAAATGATTGGGTCATCCAAGAAATAAAACAGGAAATTCAGAATTTCCTAGTATTAAATGATGATGATAACACATCATACCAGAACTTATGGGACACATGAAGGCAGTCCTGAGGGGAAAGTTCATCGCGCTAAATGCCTTCATATCAGACAAAGAGGTCTCAAATCAATAGCCTAACCACCCACCTAAAAGCATTGGAACAGAGGGAAAAAGCTAACCCAAGGAGCTCAAGACGAAAGGAAATAATTAAAATCAGAGCTGAGATTAATGAATTGGAAATAAAGAAAACAATTGAAAAAATAGATAAATCAAAGAGTTAGTTCTTTGAAAAAGTTAATAAGATTGACACACCTACTGGGAGAGAACAGAAAACCAAGAAAGGAGCAATTGTGCAATGAAGGAACCTGGGCCTGGGGGAGTCAATCAACAGCCATTAAATTTGGCCAAATATTCCACTCAGTGAGGGGGAACCTTTGATTGGAAATGGGGATTTCGGGCAAGATGCACCGGATCCCATACTCTTGGGCTCCCAAGAAAAGATGCACTATGCGAACGTCTGACAGGGAGGCTACTAAAAATAGAAACTAGGTAATCCAGAATGGGGTATATTTGTTAACCTATACTGTTCTAACTCTCCAATGGAGATTGTATTTGTATTTTTCAGGATATAGCGAATGAGCTGTGGCCCATATAACCCTACCACCCGACAGCAGGCCAAAAGATGAGACCATGGCAAGAGATGAGCTACCACAGTCATATTGTGGAGGATCCATATGAAACCCTGCAGAGAAGGACGGGATGAACAAGGGACCCATACCCACAGTCATTCAACCAACTCAGGATAAGCCAGATGTGTTTGTGTTTTTCAGGATACAACGAGAGAGCTGTGGCCCATCTAACCTTACCAACCAACCGTAGGCCGATGGATGAGATCCTGACAAGAGAGGAGCCACCACAGTCATATCAGGGAGGATCCTTAGGGAACTCAGCAGACAATGAATGATGAACAAGGGACCTATAGCCACAGTCATTCAATCAACACAGGATAGGCCACTGAGACAGAAACCAAGGATTTTCGACACAAGGACCTCTAAGCTCGCAACATTAAAGCAGCCTTATTACTCACCCACCACGACTCAGGGAACTGAGTGGAAGAGGGGGCGGAAAGATTGTGAGAGCCGTGGTGGGGGAGACTGTCCAGAGGCATGGCACCCATCAGTAACAACTCACTTGGGCCAGGAAGACCAGGATGAGTACTAAGATATACAGGATCCCTTGCCACAAGGACTAATACAGACAGCCCACGGAGGAGGATATACAACTGATCAGGGATGGGGATGGGGGGAATTGGGGAAGTCGGGATAACAACGCATGGTTTGCCCGCTAAATAATGTAACTCATTATGGACAATAAATATTAAAAAAAATAAAAAATCAATACAGCATTGTTATAATAAAAAGAAATGCTGGATATGATGGTGCATGCCTATAATCCCAGCACTGGAAAGGCAGAGGCCAGGGAATCCCACAGGGTGAAGATGGAGGGCCACCAGAAGAACCTCCCATATCTGGCTTTCACATGCATGCCCACATATGCACAAGGACCCGCACATACTTGTGCCTACACACATATAAACACACGCACATGCACTTTCTTCAAACACACATACACACCAAGTAGATACAAGTCAAGATCTATGCTCACAGTAGGCGCCAGGGTCAAGAATATCAGGCCAGGTCTGGTAGGGCAAGCTTGTTATCCCGATTACTTAGAAGGCTCAGGCAGAGGAGGATCACAAGTTTGAGGCCAGCCTGAGGAATTTAGTGAGACCCTGTCTTAAAAGTGAGAAGAGGGCTTTGGATATAGCTCAGCGGTAGAATGCTTGCTTAATAAGTGTGAACTCCTAGGTGCCGTTCCTAGTGTTGATAAAAAGAAAGTAATGTCAGGGGTGTAATAATCAGGAAGGATCCAGGCGGGCTGTGGCTAGACATTGTAGTGAAGGGCAGAGGCCAGGTCAGGGTTAGATCAGGGTCAGGTCGAGATGGGCATGACCTGAGAAAGGGCTAGGACTCAGAAGTTCATGGCTTATCTGGGTCTTACCTCGCTCCTGCAGTTCTTTAAGGGCGCTCTCTTGCTCCATCAGCTTTGCCTGCATTTTCTGAAGCTCAGTGACAGTGGTTTGCAGCTGCACTTTTGTTTCTGAGCCTAGGGAGGCACAGGGTTGTGGTGGGAGAGGACTTTCCGACCCCAGCAGTCCACCTCCATGGGCCTCCCAACCCCTCTGCCCAGTTCACGGCCCTGCAGCCTTCACTAGTCCCATTCTCACAGCAGCTGTTGCAGGTTTGGACTTCCTTCTTCAGGGCACCCAGCATCACATTCTGCTCCGAGGCTAGAAAGAGAAACCCCAACCCAAGCAAGTCACTGCGTGTGTGTTGGGGGGAATTCAGGGAAAGATCTGGTGAACTTGATGGGCTTTAGCATCACCAAAGAAATGAATCTCCGGGGACGTCTCTGAGGGATTTTCTAGATTAGACTAATTGAGGTGGAAAGTCCCATATTAACTGAGCACCATTCGTGGGGTGGGATGCGAGAGAGCTGGCTGAGACTCAGCACTCATTGCTCTGCACTGAATGTGACCAGCTTCCTCGGACTTCTGCTCCTGTGCCTTCCCTGCCATGATGAAAGCTGGAGAAAACCATTTCTCCCTTAAAGTAGAATTTAAAACTTTCAAACCTTCAATTTGAGCTCATTGTTGTCAAATACTTGTCTCAGCAATGAGAAGGTAACTGATACACGAGCCATCCTGAGGGACCTTGGGAACCCTACCCAAGGGCGGTCGAGGCATTCCTTCCCCTCACATCCAGGGGCGCAAGCATCACCTTTGTGCAGTTTTGCACCCACCGTTTGTCCTCAGCAGGTCCTGGTGGCCAAGCAGTGCACCACGCTCCATGGAGGCTGCAGAAAGAAGCTCCTGTAGGCGCAGCATGGGGGTTTAGGAGCCCTCCCTCCCCTTTCCCAGGAGGTTTAAGGACCCATGTCTGGTTACCCACAGAGCTTCTCTCAGACATACAGTTCATATAATGTGTGCACACTTAGATGGGAAACACATAGGATTATTCTCACACATACGTGTGCACACAGCCCCCAAATGACACATTCTACCTACACTTGAGCACATTCAGACCCAGGCAGGATTCAGGATTCTAGCTGGTGTACCATGGAGGGCCAGGTTTGCATCCTCCAGGTGGTGTACAACAGGTTCCCCATTGAAAGGTCACTCACCTTTGGAAAAGAGGATGCCCAGAATGAGAGTCCATAGAACCATGGCCACCAGGAGAGCCAGGGTCAGGAAGAAAAGCCGTTGTCTGCAGTATTCCCAGCACCCTAGCAGAACAGATGGACCCTTGAATTCTACAGGACTGAGCTCCAGAGAGACTGTCTTGCCCACCACCACACAGCTTCTGAGGGGTAGAGTTAGAATTCCGAAGTGAGTCTCACTAGGTCTATGGCTGAGGTGTGTCTGCTTCCTGCTTTCCTGGGGCCTCTTGCCTCTTCTCCCTTCCTGATCAAACCCCAGACTTTTGAAAAGGGACCCCAAGGATGCAAGCAAGGCATGGCTCCTACCTCCAGGGACATCTTCATTCCCATTGCCCCACTTGCTGTATCTAACAGTGTCCATGGTGTGCCTGCACCTAAAATGGACAGTTATCAATTTGGGCTCCTGATTCATCCTAGCCCCACCCACTCTACTTCCTTCCTTCCAATTTCCTCCAGCTGAACTCAATTCCTGATAACAGGAACCCACTCAATGACCAATCACAGTGCTGGGCTGGACTGAGCCTGGGAGTGGGCATTCCAATCTCTATGGCTTGGTTGTTGCAGCTCCATTGCCAGGATGGGTGCTGGGAGGTTCTCTTTAGAGTCTTGTGTCAACTTGTAGAGCTCTAGAGCTGAGCTTCCTAATGAAGGTTGAGATGTTGAACCCAGCCAAGTTTCTCAAGATTCCATTGAATCCTGAGACCTCCCTCCAAGGGTAGTTCTCTAAGCCAATTCAGCCGCACTCCTCAGCGTCTCTGAAGGTACCTCTCTCTCAAAGGCTGCATTTGACTTTGACATGAATTCAGTTGCCCTTGGTCAGAAAGGGAGCATACGGATAGCTGTTGGGGTGGCCAGCTAAGCTCTGGATTCTACAACTGGGTAGGTGGGTGGATGGGGTTGTAGGCAGTTTGTGACTTCTAAAAGTCTCAGTTTTTTCCCTTTTGTGAAAAGGGAATAAATTACAGGGCCTTCTTCAAAGAGATGTTATGATAAAGAAGTTAGGTAATGGGGCTGGGGAGATGGGCATTGAGTTTTTACTTGTTTTGCAAGCATGAATACTTGCGTTTGATCCTCAATACCGATGCTGGACATGGCAGCATGCGCTTATAAGCCCCGTCATTGAGGAGTAGAGAAAGGAGGATCTTTGGTGTTCAATGGCTGTTAGTCTAGCCTAATTGTTGATTTCCAGGCCAGTGAGAGACTCTTACTCTAAGGAAGTAGATGATGCCTGAGGAATGATGCCCGAGGTTGTCCTAGGAATCCATACATAAGAGCACATATATGTGAACATGCCTACACACATGTGCATCAACACACCTAGACACATACATGAATACACACCACACACATGTGCTATGATGTCAACCCTCACACTGGCTCAGGCTTATAACACAAAATATGCTGTGTGCAGGTGTATGAACATGTAGACCCAGCGACTCAGGAGGCTGAGGCAGAAGGATTGTTGGAGTTCAGGAATTCAGGGCTAGCCTGAGATGTAACATGGTGACACTCCATATTAAATAAAACCTTAAACCAACCAACCAAAAAAAAAAAACAAACCAGAGCTGGGATGTAGTTCAGTTGGTAGTGTTTTCCTAGCATGCACAAAATTATGGGTTGAATCTAGGGTGGTAATTGCCTGTAATCCCAGTACTTGGGAGGCTAAAACAGGTGGATCATGAGTTCAAGGCTAGTGTAGGCTACAGAGTGAGTTCTAGGGCAGTCTGTATATATTGTGACATTATCTCGAAAAACAAGTAACAAAAGACTGGAGATGGGTCAGCAGCGAGCAGGGCTGCACACCACTGCAAGACGGGGCTGAGTGCCAAGGTTCTGCACCAGGACTAGACTCATTCCAGAACGACTGCCTGGGAGGAAACAAGCCAGGAGAAGGTCAGTGGTGAACAGCCAACCAACTTGGATTCTACTTCTCATGCCTACCCTGCAAGATCCCTCCAAACATTTTTTTCTGAAGAAGGGTTGATGCAGAGGCAACTGTGTACCAGCTCCAGCCCCCCAGAGAAGCTTGGAGCTGATCTCACTCCAGAAAGTAGACAGGGAATAGATCTGGAAGAGCAGTGCCCAGCAGGGCCACCAGGCAAGCCGGGCCTCCCAAGGTCCTTTCCAGATTTGTTGGAAAGTGACACACACAAAGTAGACCCTCTTCAGGCTCAAGCACACCCACCATGATCAATTTAGACCAGGACACCCAACACAGGTTATACAAGAGCTGCTACTTCTGCATCCTAAGCCGGACAACTGATCTTGAGATGGGCAGACCACAGTGCAAAGCAAACAACACACAAAACCCAGCTAAGGAATCCCCACCAAGATCAGCTAGTCCCACAACAGAAGCCTCCAATGAAAGCATAGGGGAAACTCAAGATATAGACACTCAAAATGAAATCTTTGTGAGACCATGAATAAATGGCTGGTTGATTGGAGTAAACAGGAACTCCAAGAATGGCTGAAGGAAACCATAGAAAATCAGGAAACAGTACTCAATAGACAGTTTGATAAAATCAAAGTCAATCAAAAAGAGATCAACAGAAGGCTAAAGGAATTTGAGGAGAATCAAAATATAAATGAGCTCATAGGCCAATGGAACAAGCTCAGTGAGGACATATCCTCAATATGCAGGAATGAACTCCAAGAGACAACAAAAAGGTCTAATCCAGAAATGAAAATGGAATTCAATCCAGAGATGGAAAAGCTGAAGAAAAATGTAACAGAAATCAGAAATGAAATAACCCTCTTCAAAGGCACCCATGAAAGCCTTACCAGAAGAATAGATCACATGGAAGACAGAATTTTGGAAATTTCAAACAAGACAGAAGAATTAGATCATGACTCAAAAAAATCCTGTCAAGTTCAAAAGAATGTGCAAGCAGGACATGAAGGAACTTTGGAAGACCTTAAAAAACCAAATGTTCAGATGACAGGTACCCAGGATGGGGAAATGAAGGCCAAGGGCATAGAAAATATCTTCAAGAACATTATTGAAAATAAATTTCCCAGCCTTGAGAGACCAAGCCAGGTACATGAGGTACACAGAACATCAAATGACAGGACCAGAGAAGAGACACCGTGTGTCGCATAATAATCAAAACACTCAACACAGAAAGCAGAGAGAATACTCGAGCTGTAAGAGCAGCTCATTACATGCAGAGGTAAGCCCATCAGAATCACCTCAGACTTTTCAATAGAAACTCTTGTAAATTATTAAGTAAAAACTTTGTATAGACAAGTTTCCCACCTCCCTGTCCCCATTCCACTGAGGCACCTCCTCAGCGGGATGGCTGGTAATGACTGTGGGGATGTGGGTTATGAGTGTGAGAGTAGCAGTCAGTTAATGTGGGGGTAGGCAATGCCTTGGGATATTCCCTCCCACCCTGTGGCTCTTACAGTCTCCCCCTTCCACAAATTTCCCTGAGCCTTGGTGGGTGTGTTTTAAGTCTATTTTGGTGTTGAGCTTTTAGCAACTTCTAGATTTCTGCTTTGGTGCATTTTGAGTATCAGTGTCCATCACCCTGGCACACGTGGCCAGGCTCTCCATTGTAGCAGCGCTCTTGCTTTTCTTACCAGTTCCTCTGTGATTTCGCATGGGTCCCAGCTGACGTGTGAGGGGTGGTTTTATCTCCTGCCAGGGAGTCAGCTTTCTATTCTTGTCTTGTTGGTAGATTTTGGTTGTCCTTGGCTCTCGCTGCCTGAAAACAATACAAACAAAAAACCGCCGATCTTCAAGGAGAGCGAGAAAAGCACAGGTTAAAGGGGATAAGCATTGTTGGAGAGACGTTGATGGGTGTAGCCTATATTTAGGCCCAGATTGGAGTCCAGATTCTTGGTCTCCATAAGATTCTGACTTGGTTCCCAGTTCCAGCTATGGGTTCTTTACCACTAAGAAGATATCTCAGCTGATCAAGAGAGCCTTTGGTTACCCACCTAAGGTGGATGCCACCATTGCACAGGTGTGTAGATCTTGTCATGCTGGTTGCTTTCATGTATCAGTGTTCTCTGCTTGTTCACAACAGCGTTGACCATATTTCCCCAGCAGGTCATGTAGTGCTTTCCAGCACTATACGCTGACCACCTTGGGCCTGGCTTCCCTTCAGTTTCCAGCTGGATCGCTCAATGTTCTGTGTTGGCGGCATGTGGTATCTTCAGCACTAGAGTCTTACCTTTTACCTCAGGTGGGTATTCAAGTGCTTTCACAGAAGCCTGACTTGTTTAGGGGACCTCTAATATTTCTCTGATCAATGCTCAATGTGGGTAGTAACTGATTTCTGGCACTGGGACTTATAAACCAGAGCTAACTGTTTTAGGGTTAGGCTATATCCCATCTCTCCAGACAATCCCCTATTCTCCTTTGTAGGGTTATATTTTTTAGTCTGCTATATAGGAGTAAGGTTTCTATGCTACCGATTCATTCTGGATTTAGTTTTGTATCTTCCCCAACTGCAGAGTCCCATTCCCCCAAGCCCTTCCTGTCAGGTATGCTTGCAACTAGAGCTGTTCCAGGTTAAGAATGAGAGATGAGTGAGAACATGCAGTGTTTTTCTTTCTGTGCTTGTGTGAGTTGGCTGAGTATGAGCTGTTCCAAGTCCATACATTTCCCAGCAAATTTTATTATGCCATTTTTCCTTACTGCTGAATAGAATTCCATTGTGTATATGTACCACATCATCATTATTGATTTGTCCAAGGATGGTTATCTGGGTTAATTCTAATTCTTAGCTATTGTGGATTTGCCATATACACGTTTGAGCAAATATCTGTATTGAAGAGTGAAGGTAGATGCCCAGTAGAGGAATAGCTGGGTCTGTTGGTAGCTCTATTTTCATAAATCTCCACGTTGATTTCAATAGTGGTTGTACAACTTTGAAATCCTACCAGCAGTGAATGAGGGTTCATTTTTTTCCCACATCCTCACCAACATTTATTGTCATTTGATTTTTTTAAATGATTGCCATCCTGATTAGAGTAAGATGGAATCTCATAGTTGTTTTAATCTGTATTTCCCTGATGGTTAAGGATGTTGAACATTTTCTTCTGAGTGTGATGGCTAAATTTTGTTGTCAACTTGACCTTTTCAGTCATCTTGGATGGGTCTCTGAGGTTGTTTACAGGAAGGCAGCCCTCTCTGTAGGTGGCAGGATATAAGGAAGCTCAGGGGAGCTAGAAACAAACATCCCTTCCTGGAAGGGCAGTGCAGGAAGGAAATTCCAGAGACTCAGGGAGTCGACAAGCCTGGGAAAGGGTTGCAAGACCTGCCCTAAGGCTCTATAAAGGGGGAGAAAATCTCTGCCCCATGCCCACTTGTTTTGCTGGTATGTGTATGGTGCTGGTGATGGCTTTTCTCTCTCTTTGCTTGGACCTGTTTGCATTATTGGAACTTCCCCTGGATCTGTAGCTTCAATAAATCCTTTCCTCTGATAACTGTGCCTGGTTTGGAGGTTCATTCCAATGGTGTGTGGCTGATTATGACAGATTTGGTACCAGGACCTGGGGTGATATTGCTGAGATGATGTGTGGGATTTTGGTTTTCGGCAACTTGTATGCTGAAGAAATGGACATGGACTTGGTACTTCCAGAGTGGTAAAACCATGTTTTATGGGCTATTTGGTGAGAATTTGAAAATGCTAAGTGTGGAAATAATTGCATTTGAAGGCTTGGCATGTGAACTCTCTGAGGGGAAGGGGAGACTGCAGAGAACTTTATCAGAGCTGTGTTACTAGAAAAATATGCAGCTGCATTCTACTGCCTGTGCCAAGAGTCTGATCAAGGTTGAATTTAAGTAATGGACTTATAGGGTTGGTTAATGATGTGGAACTGAGAATTTAAGATTTATAGTTGGAAAAATAAAGAAAATTTAACTTACTGGGACAGAAACTGGCTTTAGGTTACTGAAGCTGCTATTGTCAACACATTAGCAATCCTAAAGAAGATGGCCAACTGCTCTACATTAAAACACTGGAAAGGATGCCTGAGGTAATTTCCACCCAGGAAGGACTAATGATTGACTGCAAACTCTTTCGGAAGGAACCTACTCTTTAAGGTTTATTTCATCTGTGAATTAACGTGTCTGTGTCCTGCACACCTGGTATTGCTTTGGGAAGCATGAGACATGCATTATGGAGTGGGTCATGAAGATGTCTTCAGGAGCCACTGCTGAGACGTGGCATATGGAAGAGGGCTTTTGTTGGACTTGCCAATGTCACAATATTAATTCCATCCAGAAACATGGAAGGTGTTGCAGTCAGTTTCTCCCTGCTTTGACAAACATCTAAACAAAAGCAGCCTATGGGATGAAAAGTTTATTTTGGTTTACAGACTCAAGGGAAAGTTCCATGATGGCAGGGAAAACATGGCATGAGCAGAGGGTGGACATCACCTCCTTCCCAACATCAGGGGTCAACAGCAGCAGGAGAGTGTGCTAAACAATGGCCAGGGAAATCCATAAATCTTTCGTCAACAAAAGATTGCTTCCAGGAGGCTCCAATTCCCAAATAGCCACCAGCTGGAGACCTAGCATTCAAAACACATACTGTTGTAGTCAACTTTCTAGTTGCTGCACAGAAAGAACCCAAACAAAAGTGACTTGTGTAGGAATGGGTTTATTTGACTTATAGACTCAAGGGGAGACTCCATCCTGGCAGGGAAAATGATCGCATGAGCAGAGGGGTGGACATCACCTCTGCCATAGCACTGCAAACAGCAGCAGGAAGGTGTGCCAAACACTGGCAAGGGGAAGCTGGCTTATAACCCCATAAGCCCGTACCCAACAACACAGCTCCAGGAGGTTGTAAAATTCAAACTTCCATCAGTTGAGGATTGATTACCCAGAATACATTCATTTGTTTGTGGGGGATACCTGGATCAAACCATGACTGTCCACCCCAGGCCGCCACAAACTAATAATCATATATGATGTAAAACAATGTGTTCAGCTCAACTCCTAAGTCACACCAGCTTTCAACTGAGCCATAATACCAACAAATAAACCTATAATGGCACAGAACATTCACAATGCAAAACATGAGTCACGGCAAAAACAGATTGAACAAGATTTAAAACAAGCAGGCACCATTAATCTCTAACTCCAAGTTCAATGATTCTAACACAAGTCTCTTGGAGATTCAATTCCGCCCCTCCAGCTCGGCTACTCACAGTCCGAGAAAACATCATCCGGTACTGGCAGCTCGCCTTGGCACCCATCCATAGTCCTGGAACTCTTTGGGTCTCCATTGCAACCCACAGTTCATCCTCATGGCTCCATCAGGCTCCATGCAGGCAACCTTGCACACCTGCTTCACATGCCGATGGCCATTTTTCAAAAACAAAACTGTGTTGCAAATCCAATGACCCTCTCTTTCTAACCACAGAACCAGGTGGGCTACCAACTTGTTAATCCAGGGGGGAACAAAGCATTCGGGCCCCTTACTTCTAAGAGTCTGCATTCTTCCTGTTGTTCCAATGCAGATCACCTGGCCCAATCTCAATGGTTGTCAGCTCTCAAAACAAATGCAGGTGAATGGGCAGCAGTTTCGACCCAACGATCTTTCTTTCTGTGCCATCTCCATCTGCTCACTCCAGTCCATCTCAACCCTGCACAGGTTCTCAGGACACAGGCAGACAGAACGCAGCAAGCCTCTCACGCAAACTGCTTCCGGCACAGTCCTGACCAAGTTATTTCTCACCCTTGTAAGCCAAACCTCACAGTCCATAGTTCTTACTGCATTCAGGTCTTTTAACTCTGACCAGAATGGTCCATCCAGTTGTACTCACAGCACTGCAAGTGTCTCTCAGGACAAGGTTTCAAATCCTTCCACATTCCCCCTGCAGATCATTTCTAAAAACCCAAAGTCATAAGATCAGGGTTCTAGCAGCTACAGATGACCCCACACCTGGTACCAAAACTGTTGTAGTCAACTTTTTAGTTGCTGCACAGAAAGAACCCAAACAAAGTGGCTTGTGGCCAGGGAAAGCTGGTCAATGACAGTGGGACCCAACAGAAACCACTGGCATGAAACACAGCCTGCTGCCGTGAGTAGGCTGACCACACCTCCTACTGGAAGAGAACAGCTAATCAAGAAAGGAGCACTTGTGCAATGGAGGAGCCTGGGCCTGGGGGAGACAATCAACAGCTTTTAAATTCAGCCAAATATTCCACTTAGTGAGGGGAAGTCCTTAACTGGAACTGGGGATTTAGGGCTATATGCACCAGATCCCGGACTCTTGGGCTCCCAAGAAAAGATGCGCTATGGGAGCGAGTGACGGAGAGGCTACTGAAAATAGAACCTAGGTAATCCAGAATTGTGTGTATCTGTTAACCTATACTGATCTCACTCTCCGATGGAGATTGTGTTTGTATTTTTCAGAATCCAGCGAGAGAACTGTGGCCCATCTAATCATACCAACCAACCATAGGCCGATAGCTGAGTTCCTGGCAAGAGATGAGCCACTACAGTCATACTGTGGAGAACTCATATGGAGCCCCGCAGAGAATGATGGGATGAACAAGGGACCCACAGTCACAGCCATCCAATCAACACAGGATAACCCAGTGAGACAGAAACCAACGATTTTTGACACAAAGACCCCTAAATTCTCAACATTAAAGCAGCCTTAATACCTACCACGACTCAGGGAACTGAGTGGAAGAGGGGGCAGAAAGATTTTAAGAGCTGTGGTGGGGGAGAATATCCAGAGGCATGATACCCCTCAGTGACAACGCACTTGGGCCAGGAGAACCAGGCTGAGTACTAGGCTATCCATGGTCCCCTGCCAAAAGGACTGATCCAGACGACCCACAGAGGAGGATATCCAGCTGATTGGGGATGGGGAAGAGGGGCATTGGGGCACTGGGGATGACAACTCATTGTTTGCCCACTAAATAATGTAACTCATTATGGACAATAAAAAAATTTAAAAAAAGAAATGAGAAAAAAAGCAGCAGCTTGTGGAAGAATGTGCTTATTTGGCTTATGGACTCGAGAGGAGACTCCATCCTGGCAGGGAAAACAACAACATGAGCAGAGGGTGGACATCACCTTGGCCACAGCACTGCAAACAGCGGCAGGAAGGTGTGCCAAACATTGGCAAGGGGAAGCTGGCTTATAACCCCCATAAGCCCGCCCCAACAACACAGCTCCAGCAAGGTTATAAAACTCCAACTGCCATCAGCTGAGAATCTATCAATCAGAACACATTTATTTGTTTTTGGGGGACACCTGAATCAAACCATGACTCATACATTTATGGGAGACACCTGAATTAAACCCTCACAGAAGGTCTTTCCATCTTCTCACATCCTCCTCAATTTCTTTCTTTAGTGTTTTTATGTTTTCATTATATAGGTTTTTTACATCATTTCTTAGTGTTATTCCAAGGTATCTGATTTGGGATAGCATGGCTACTGAAAATGGCACAGCCTCACCGATTTCTCTCTCAGTATGTTGGTCTTTTGCATGTGGGAAAGCTGCTGACTTTATTGTGTTGATTTTGTGTCCTGCCATTTTGCTGAAGGGATTTATCATCTTTAAGAGTTTTATGGTAGAGTCTCTTGGGTCCCTTATATATATAGGATTATGTTATCTATAAATAGGGCTAGTTTAACTTCTTCCTTGCTTATTTGTATCCCTTTTATAATTTTTCTCCTGTCTTGTTGCTTGGGCTAGGACTTCCAGCACTAGGTTGAAAAGCAGTGGTGAGTGGGCACTCCTGTCTTGTTCCTGTGGCAGATGCGGGTTGTGTTGGGAAGTGTGTACACTGTCTGCAGAGCCAGTCAGGTGGCCATGTGCACAAGGCACGTGTGGGGATCTGGTCAGGTGGTGCACACACAGGAAAGGGAGCCGTAGGGGTGACTGTGTGCTCATGGCATGGGGAGCAGGGCCATTTTTGTGATATAAAAGCCTCATTGTTTTCATGGTCAGCACTCTTCCCTGTAAGCCCGCCTTTGTGTGGGACAGTCACTGGCCAGCTCTCAAATGCACAACACAGCTTGCCCTATTTGGCCTCAAATTTGAGTCTGTGGTTGGTTATTTTTTTTTGAGTATGTGGGTTCAACATCATGGAGGTGCCAGCAAGATAAGGCCACCTACTCAAATTCTGAAGCCAGACCTTCACTGCAGAACTCAGGGACTAGAGTTCCAAGGCCCAGGGTCCTGCTTTCCGTTGGATGGATGGTTGGAGTACACTGCTGCACCAAAAAGAAGCTAGCAAACATCTGTCCGAGGAAGCCTCCAAGGTATGTTTGTCTGTTTCATAGTAAGGGGCTAAGGTGTTCCCTTTTATGACATCTGGTTTTGTTTGTGTCATAGTAAGGTGTTTCCGTAACGGGGTGCTGAGGATTAGAACTTACATAATATCCAGCAAATTCCAGTGCACCTCAGAACTTAAGGAGAACCCAAATTCTTGTCTATAAAGTTAAACAATTAAAATTATAGACCATCAGAGGATAAGTATGTGGGAGCCTTTATTTAAAGGAAAATGGGAAGTTACAGAGATCTCCAGCTACCAGTGTGGGGAGAACATGTGGGAGAGGTTTTAGCTAAAATCTATGCTGTTCAGTCAAACAAGCAGAAAAGGGAAAGAGAACAGAGAGCTCCCATCATGAGGAAAAGGTTCACGTGGGGAAATTCTTGAGCCCCCCTCACCCCATCCATTAGGCTGGAACCTAATGGCTGGGGTGAGGGAAGGCCTTACCTTCCTAAGGCCTGGAAATTTAGAAGTCCTTCTAGGAAGCCATACGGAGGGAAGAGGGCTGGACTTTGTTTCAGTGACTTTTAAGACCTCGGCCAGGTATGTCAGAGAGACAGCTGGTTGGTCCATACCTGACCAATCAGTTTTAGCACTTAGGTTTGAACTCTAATTAGAGACACCTCCCACTCAAGGGGAGGGGGTCTATGGAACTTGCCTGAAGGAGTTAATTGTCACAATCCCTTCTATGACATCGGGCTCTGTTTTGTGTTATAGTAAGTTTTTTTCTATGACATCTGGTCTTGGTTCTGAAGGGTTCTCTTTTTGGAGACAATGAGGCGTCTGACAGTGCACATGAACTCCTATCCAGGGCTCTAGCAAGATGTTGCACTGCCCTCTGGGGTTTTTGGTGCCTGGTCTTTGGACCCCTGTGTCTTGTTCTGTGTTTTGTTGGTCTCTTCTACTCTTTTGTTGTAAATCTCCCAGATGGTCCTGGTCTCCTAGGAAAAGCCTGAATGGAATTCTGAGGTTACATTGGTTCTTGATTTTGTCTCTGGAGTTTTTAGATAAATTAAGAAATTTAAAATAGAAATATATGATTTCTGAATGAATGTGTGTGTATGATGTTCATAGCACTGAAGTTGCAAAGTAACTTCTATTAGGAAAGCAAGGATTAAAAAAAAGATTTTTATCTCCTCTCTGTACTTCTGCTAACAGGCTTACCCATCTTGTGATTTCCCTCCCCCTTAACAGGAACTTCCCCTCTTGTCTGTCTCAATATCGAAAACTTTTTAGACAAAAGAAGCAAGATTCTGTTAGGGAGCTTCCCTAAAGTCTTGAGAAAATTCAAAACTCTCCCTGACAAAATAATAATAATAATAATAACCCTCACAATTCTGCTAGGGCCAGGTCAGAAACTCCAAGGCCAGAGTCCCTCGCCCCCACATATCTGCCGGAAGAGGAAGATTTAAAAAAGTGATAAACTGGCAGGCCTATACATGGCTACACCCAAAGCCACAGAAGAGGAAGGGGAAACAATGCTGGTTAAGCAATTGGGAAAATTTACCACTCCAAAGCCTGGTACTGGAGAAGGGGTTAAACAAGAAAAGGAAAAATCAAATGTTGTATTTATTTCAAAGGCTGTTTTTTCTCTCTTGCTCTATACAAGCTGGCAATGAGAACTGTGGCTGGGGATTGATCAGAACAAGTTAGACACTAGGGGCAGATGCCAGATGGGCGTGAGAGGCTAGAGAAGACTGAATTACCCTCCACTTGGAACTTTCCAGAGTTCCAGCTGCCACTGTGGCTGATGCTTTGTCCTCTCTACCCCTCTCTCTTCAGTTCATGGATGCCAGGGCCCTGTTGTTCTCAGGCCCAGAGCCCACCCCCAGGGATATTCCTGACGGCTCTGCCTTCTTGGCATCCCTGCCTTGCTGAATCAGGGAGACTGAGGCATGGGAATAACAGGGTCCTGAGTCCAGGGTGAAAATGGGCGAGTCCCAAGTTGCTGCAGACAGATGGGGACTTCTTGTAAGAAAGTTGTTTTAATTGTTTTAATGTTTACTTTGTCTCCGTGGTTCTATGGAGCTGCTAACAGAAAATAGCCTAAAGATTTATGTTTAAATTCAGAAGTATGTTCTAGCTTTCATATATTAAAACGTGCACAATACAGCTTGCTCTACTTGGCCTAAAATTTGAGTCAGTGGTCTTTTTTTTGAGTTGGTGGGCTCAACAATTGGACTAACATTCAAAAACCCTGAAGAAGACAACAGGGACCAGCTGGGCATCTCCTGAAGGAGAAAATACCAGGGACCAACCCTGCAGCTCTATAACAGCTTCAGGTACCCTACTTTCCTCCAACCGCCAGCATCAGGAACCTCCCGAGAACTGGGGATCCCAAGGGACCAGAGCCACCCCGCAGCCACACAGCATCCAGCACAGCCGATCTGAACATCAGATCCACTGGCCCAACCGGCCTAGCGAGCCCACGGCTCTACGGCCTCTAGATCGGCGTAGGTGAGATGGAAGCCGCTCCAGAAGGTAACAGGGCCATCTTCCACTGGGGTAACACCTGCCCCACACCAGGTGCACAGACCTGCGCCAGGGCAGGTTATGTGTTAGAGTTGGTCAATGTGCTTTTGGTCAGTTTTGCCATTCTTAAAAAAGCTGGGTTTTAAGAGCGAAGGTGTCACTTTTGGTATCTCTTGATTTACAGGGCCTTTTTGCATTTTTCTTCTGACTTTCTTGGGGGCAGGGTCTTACTCGGTCCCAGGATGACATGAACCCCATGATAGACCAGTCCTCTCAGCCTCCCAGTTGACAGAGTTAAGGGTGTGAGTTAACACACACCCTTAGGAACTTTGGGACCAGTGCGCTCCAGGCAGGAAAGGATTGCTGTGTTTTGGGGGCCAGTGCAGTCTGGGTGCCAGTGTGTGTGAGGCCTGTGCACCCCAGTCTGGCGAGGGTACCCATGTGTTTGGGGCTGGGCTGGTGCACTCCAAGCTGGTGGAGAGCACAGCGTGTTTTGTGTCTGTTCTCCACGGGGGCCAGCATGTGTGGGGCCTGTGTACCTCAGACTGGTGAGGGGGCTGCCATCTTTGTGGCACTAGTGTGTTTGAGGCTGGCGCACTCCAGGCAGATGAGGTGCGCAGTGAGTTTGGGACCCATAATTTCAGGGCTCCAGTGTGTTTGGTACCCGTGTGCTGTGGGGTGTTCCGTTTTTGGGGTTGGTGCATTTTGGGCACCATTGTGTTTGGGGCCAGTGTGCTCCAGGCTGGTAAAGAGCATACTGTGCTTGGCATCTGTGCACGAGGGGCACCGGTATGTGTGGGCCCCGGGCCTTTCAGACTAGGGAGGGACCTTGTGTGTTTGGGGTCATGCATATATATAAGGTGGTGAAGGGCACGGTGAGTTCGGGAACTTGTGGTTCAGGGCACCAGTATATTAGGTGCCTGTGCACCAGGGCTGGGGAGGGGCATGATGTGTTTGGTCCTGTGCACCCACTGTGTGCTGCCCACCTCCTCCCACATCTCTAGTAGTATCGCCACCAGCCCAGAGTGGCTGGCCTACTTGTAACCTCTACAACATGCACTTCTGTGAATACTATGCTCTCCTATCCCAATCTGACTCAAACCCAAAACAGAACACTCACTGAGGAAATAAGAAGCTTGTCTCCCAACCACCCTCCCCTCACACTGCACCCATCCCAACGTGCCTCGCTCATTCCTAAATTAGGGAACAGCAGCCATAGGGGTATCAGTGTGAACTGCACAATCCACTCAGCTGAGGAATGGTGGGGGAAGTGGGGCAAGTGCTGCTGCTCCAGAACCCCTGAGTCCCAGAGGTGAAGCACAGTGGTGATATCGCTGAGGAGATTTCTGACCTCCAACACATTTTTCATACCAGCCACCAGCCCAGAAGTGCTGGTGCATTTGTAACCTCTGCAACCCACAAATCAATGCATACAACAGCATCTCGCTCAAATCTAGCTTTAACCCAAACCAGGACATTCACTAAAGACCTACCAGAGCCAATATTTGCTCCCTTCTTAAGAAAATTAGATTTTTATCAGGAGATGGGGATAGCACAAGATAAAAAGAACACAACACAGCAAGCTGAGCGCTGCCCACCATGCACAGTCGCACAACAGAACTCACTACCAAAAATACAGGGGAGCAACAATAATACAAACCAAGAATGACAGCACAATATGCTCAGGATATAATTGCCAGAAGACTCTGACCAAGATAATGGCCAAGCTGGAAACATTCAACAAATGCATAAATGAAGTGGAACAGAATCAGATCATATAGCACACAACCTTCATCCACAGGCTTACCTTAATTAGGGAGAATCAGAGGGACCTGAAAAGAATGATAAATGAACTGAAGGTAATAACCAGAGGATCTCAATAATCAGCTAAGCTTAGTGAAGACATGAACAACTGCAAGAGTGATTTCAGGAAGCATTAAGAAAATCAAACCTTGACCTGAAACTGGAATCAACGATGAGATGGACATGACCCAGAAAATAGAAACATAAAATAAAAACCAAATATCATTATTAAAAGCCTCTCTAGAATTCCTCACTGCCAGAGTTAACAATCTGGAGGACAGAATGTGTAGGTAATTGTCAGGCACTGCGAAATCATACACATCAAGGCCGTTTTGTGTCTGGAAGTTCACCTGTAAGCAGTTCTACCCTCCCTGTGTCTCTTACAGTCTTTCCACCACCTCTTCAGCAATAACTCCTGAGTCTTGGGAAGTGTGACAGAGATGTCCACTGTTGTTTTTTCTCAGCACTATGGTATCTTTTGCATTATCCCAGTGGTCACCACCATCTGAAAAAGAGAATCTTCTCAAGCCAAGAGTAGCATTATTCTTTGGGTATGCTTATTTTTAAAAAGTGCTTGTAAGGCAGTTTGGTTGGCATCATATATGCATTTTTGCCAGACAACAGCATGTGTGTCACTCTCCTAGGGCTCATGACCTCCCTGACTATATGGTTTTTCACTAGGTTGTCAGTACCAGGCATGTATGCCCTCCCATGGAGTGGGCCTCCAGTCCAAATAGAGAGCAATTGGTTTCCTCCATAACATATATGCCATTACTGCCCCAGTTGGCACATTTGGCTTGGCTGGCCAATCTTCAGGCTTGCAAGGTCCATTGCTGTTCACCACCATTGATGACTTCTCTCTCTCTCTCTCATAGGGCTGCATGTGGCCATAGCTTTTACTAGCTTTCTGTCAGCTGGTTAACAGTCAACTCTAAATGGACCTCAATATAAGACCTGAAAGTCTAGAACAACTGGAAGAAAAAGCAGAGAGAACACTTCACAATATAGGCACAGGGAAAGACTTCCTGAATAAGACCCCAGTAGCATAAGAAATTAGATCAGCACTTAATCACTGGGACCTCATGAAACTAAAAAGCTACTGTACAGATAAGCCATCAACAGCATGGGAGAAAATCATCACTAGCTATACCTTTGACAAAGGTATAATATCTAGAGTCTACAAAGAACTCAAAAAATTAAACGGTGAAAAATCAAACATCTCAATCAAAAGATGGGGTAGAGACTTATCAAATAAAGAAATACAAATACCAAAAATACAAATACTTAAAGAGATGTCCTACATCTTTAGACATCAAAGAAATTCAAATTAAAACAACTCTGAGATTTCATCTCACCCCAATCAGGATGGCATTCATTAAAAAAATAAATGACAACAAATTATGGAGAGGCTATGGGGAAAGAGGAACACTTGCCTAACCACTATGGAAACCAGTATAGAGACTCTTGAAAAAGATGAAA
>PVHP010033296.1:0-19743 GCA_004024765.1 Zapus hudsonius | reverse complement strand
ATGGGCATGTCAGGGCCTCCAGCTGCTATAAATGAACTTCAGATGCATCTGCCACTCTGTGCATTTGGCTTTATGTGGGTACTGGGGAATCGAACCCAGATCGTTAGGCTTTGCAGACAAGTGACTTAACAGTTAAGCCATCTTTCAAGTCCCCAAACTTTGCATCTTAACATTAAATGTTTTCTCAGAGGAGGGAAAGCCAGTCAAAGAGAGTTAGAAAGAATCTGAAGTAGGGGCAGAACCAGGCAGGACGGTGTCACTGGCAGTGAGAGACCTGAGGATGAAGGAGTTCTGGTCAGGTATGTAAAATGCTTCTGAGAGGCTGGGGAAGGAAAAGAGACAGAAGTAGCAACTGGATAGTGTTATACCACTGGTGACTTCCACAAGAGGCCAGGAAGCCTTAGAGTGTGCAGATTCAGAGTACATGCCCCATAATCCTTAGGAAGGCTGTAGGAGGTCGTATGACTCTACCATGGCCTCTATCTGAGCTGAAATCATTGGGTTAGTTACTCCAGGACAGAAGACCTGAGATCCACACTCGTTGATTGGCGATTGCCTCTAGGTGTTTTATACTGAACATCAAAAGCCAGAGTGGTTCACTGCTGCATTCATTACTTTTATAATTGCTGGGACAAAATATCTGACAAAAGCAGCTTAATGAAAGAAGGACTTATATTGGCTCACAGTTTGAGGGTAGAGTTCATCATGGCAGGGAAGTCATGGCGGCTGGAGCATGAAGCAGCTGGTCACCTTGTGTCCACGGTCAGGAAGCAGAGAGTGATGAATGCTGGTGTTCAGCTCACTTATCCTTGGTATTCAGTCTGGGACCCCCAGCTCACGGAATAATGCTGCCCAGAGTGAGGGTGAGCCTTCCCACGACTACTAACACCGTCTGAAAACTCCCAGAGGTGGGTCTGCTAGGTGATTCTAGATCATGTCAAGGTGATTCAATGTTAAGCTGTGTGTGTTGCCTCTACCTGGGGAGCATCTAATTGTCCTTGTGGTACCTGAGGTTGGGACAGACTGAGCAGTGCACTGGGGCATCAGACCTGCTGGAACAATCATAGGCCACTGCAGGCTGCAGCCAGTGGGAGATACTTAGTACCTGCAATGAGACTCCGTATTGCTTGTGTGGTGAGTGGGGTACTGTGGGTGCTGATTCAACACTCTGCTTTCACCCTCTGACTCTACCAGCTCCCCTGTCATGATTCCTTTGTACCATCCATTTTCCAGTCTGTGGAACCACTGATTTCTGGGGTTCGATGGTGATCTCCTTCTCCCCCCTCCTCTGTGGATCAGGATACAAGAACTCTTCAGCGTTTACCTTTTGTGTTTCCTTAGTCTGGTTTTAGGAAGCCAACAGACTTCTGCTTCCACACAGCCTCGCTTTTCACGTTTTTGCAGTCAGTGTCAGAAATCTCTTTCCAGGGGGCTGGGGAGATGGCTCGGCAGTTAAGGTGCTCACCTGCAAAGCATAAGGACCCGGGTTCGATTTCCCAGTACCCACATACAGCCAGATGCACAAAGTGGCGCATGCATCTGGAGTTTGTTTGCAGCAGCTAGAGGCCCTGACATGCTCATTCTTTCTCTCTCTTCTTGAAAATATTTTTTAAAAATCTCTTTCCAAAAATAGGAATGACTATTTCTTTTCGACTTCTCTTATTTGTTTGTTTGTTTATGAGAGAGAGAGAGAGAGAGAGAGAGAGAGAGAGAGAGAGAGAGAGAGAGCGAGAGCGAGAGCACCAGGGCCTCCAGCCACTGCAAACAAACTCCAGACACATGCTCCATCTTGTGCATCTGGCTTTACACCAGATGCACTGGGGAATCAAAACTGGGTCCTTGGGCTCTGCCAGCAAGTGCTTTAACTGCTGAACCATTTCTCCAGCTCTCCTCTCCCTTTTGATCAACAACCTCCAAATTCCCCAAGACAATGGACACTACGGATGGGATAGAATCAAGCCTAAGGTGAGCAGATTCCCTGCTCTTCTGTCTCACCAATAAGAGGCAGTGCTTGCAGAGCATGAGGGAGATGGCCCAGGTAAGGGAGAGAGCCTGTGAGAGACTGGAGGGAGAGCAGTGCTGTGTTCTCCACAGCTGGGGATTTCAGTCACATCCCTTGGTAGGTCAGCTCTATTCGTTACCCTGACTCCTTCTACCAAACCTCAGGTCCCTGTAGCCATTGATTTCCTAGACTGAGTCCCACAGGGGCTGAGGGCACTGAGCTTGCCTATGGGGTGGGCTGAGTAAAAAGACAGTACATGCTGCCTAGATGTACTATCTGTCAACCCTGCAGTCACTTCCAGAAGAAGGGCTCTGCTCATGCCTCTTCTGTCGTCTGGACTCTTGGAGTGCAGAGGTGAGCTGTGGTCAGTGTTGAACCCATTGCTCAAGAGTGACTCGGTGAATGCCTGGTACATCCCTTTCAGAGGAAGTCCTTTCCTTCTAGTTCATTCCACAGGATGCACTCAACACTGTGTGGGGCATACTGGGAGCCACCTCTCTAACCAAGTGCTGGGCCACAAACCACCTCCATTCTCTCTGGAAAACTTTTCTCTCTCCCCTCACTGCCCATTGCCCACCTCAGTAGTTTAAAAAAACAAAACAAAAACCTTTAATTCCGGAGATTTCTGAACATAAAAGTAGATAAAATAGTTTACTGAATCAAAGCACTCCTCTTCTATTTCAACAATTACTAGTATTTTTCCAGTCTTTCATCTATTCTTCACCAATTTCCTGAAAAAAATTTATATATATTTGGTATCCATATATTTGGTTTTATTGAGGTAGGGTCTTGCTCTAGCCAGGCTGACCTGGAATTCACTATGTAGTCTCAGGCTGACCTCAAACTCATGTTGTTCCTCCTACCTCTGCCTCCCGAGTGCTGGGTAGGATTAAAGCTCTCTGAAACATCTTTTTTTAAAAATATTTTATTCATTTTTCAAGCAGAGAGATACAAAGAGAGAGCGAGCGAGCGAGCGAGAGAGAGAGAGAGAGAGAGAGAGAGAGAGAGAGAGAGTCTGGCTTATGTGGGTACTAAGGAAATGAACCTGGGGCCTTAGGCACTGGAGGCAAGTGCCTTAACCACTGAGCAATCTCTCCAGCCCTCTCTGAAACATCTTAAACAGATCCCTATTAGTTTCTATTAGTATTTAACAAATTAGCAGAACTTTAAAGATTCAAAACAAGATAAGCTCATTAATTTGTAAGTTCTGGGGCTCTTTCTGCTGTAGGGGTACCTGTTTCCCTGCATCCTTTGGATCAGGGTTATGGCTCTCCTCTGTCACTTATGTAGCTAGATTAGGCTACCTGAATAACTCAGGGATGCTGGCTGGTTTTGTTCACATTGTATCCCTAGCATCCGGTGTAGTTCTTGGCACACAGTATATCCTTAGTCAAAAACAGTTAAAGTCATATGTAGATGAAAGCATGAAGAAACTAATAAAGAACCTTGAACCCAGGGTTGAGAAGTATACACCAAACGAAACAAACCTTGAGAGCCATTATCCATCCTCAGGTAAGAAAACATTAGCATCTTTTTTTAATAGAAACAGCTACATGAAGACCATGACAAAGATGTCCTGAACAATGATAATATTTAAGCACTTTGCTGACCTGGAACAATTTCTGCATATTCGTTTGTATCACCCCATTCACACTCCTTGATTCAAGTTTGGTAGCATATCCCAGGTTTACCTCATATATTTCTTGCCTTAGACCTGGAACCAACCATTTCTTCGAGAACTTTGGATGCTTTTGACAGACCATTGTATTTAGAGATTACCATTTAGAGGCTCCTTGCTATAGGCTTCTTAGCCACTAAGTCTTTCAGTGGAGAGCTGAGGCCCATGTTATTTTTAAGAGAAAAATGAATTATGAATTCATGTTGATTTTTCCAATAAAACTTCTGAATTCAGAAGTTTCTTTGTGACTATTTTTGTCCTGATATTAAAACTGACCAGAGATATACAATAAAAATAGTGTGTTTTATGGGGCTGGGGAGATGGCATAGCAGTTAAAGGCACTTGCTTGCAAAGCCTGCTGGCCTAGGAGCTACTTGCCCAACAAACTGGATGCAAAAAGTGACATAAGCATCTGAGATTTGTTTACAGAGGTTCTGACACACACACATATAAGTAAATAAATAAATATGTGTTTTAGAATAACCTGAAGTAATTCTTTTCTCTGTGGCTCTGTCATCAACTGTATCAATTAAGATTATTTCTTTTTGCTTGAACAATTTTTTTTTATTTTATTTATTCATTTTCAAGTAGAGAGAGAGAGAGAGAGAGAGAGAGAGAGAGAGAGAGAGAGAGAGAGAGAGAGAGAGAAATACCAGGGCCACCATCTTGTGGGTCTGGCTTATGTGGGTCCTGGGGAATTGAACCCAGGGCCTTAGGCACTGGAGGCAAGTGCCTTAACCGCAGAGCCATCTCTCCAGCCCTGCTTGAACAATTTTTAAACATTAATTTATGTGTCAATCATACACCCTCATAATAGTTATCACTTCTGGGAGCTTACTTTATTTATTCATCATCCATTGCTTATTAACTCCTCTCCCATTACCAGGGGCACCGTCTGTCGAGTTCACGGCTTATCGGCCTCTCTCTGGTTCTGTAATGATTTCTAACATTTAACACACCTGTGCAGGGTGCTGCTTTTTCACGTCACCCCCAACATTGAGAAGCGGGCATGACAATCCCACTCAGCAGATGAGGAGACTGAGGGTCACGCAGGATCATGGCTCATGCAAGGTGTAACATACGGTCAGAGGTAGAAATGGGTAAGGTTGGGCTAATGGTTTAGGTCCTAGCTTCCAGTGATCCCTGAGTGTTGAAACACAGGCTCGGCCTCTCTGTGTTCCCAGAAGAGCAGGGTGCCTTGAGACCTTTCAGTGAATGCCAGAATCAAGGCAGGTCTGGGTCACTCAGCCACCCCAGTTCCATGCCTGCGGACACTGGTCAAAGCCCTCCCTGACTTTGAACTACAGCAAGAAAGAGGGAGTCAGACTTCCTTTAGAGACCTGGCCTCAGTTGCTCATGGCTGTGGGCCCCAGGCAAGACAGGCAATCTCTGTGAGCCTCAGTCTCTTGGTTTATTAAATGGGCTGAAGTCTCAGCTCTGACTACTTCCTGGTTGTTGAGGATGAACCGAGGCAGTTGGCAAGGAGGCTCTGTGTGCCATGAGACTTTGAGACTTTCTAGGAAGAAGGGGTGCCAGGGCTCTCCTTCCACTCTTGCTCTGTTAATATATTTATTTATTTTCAAATAGCAAGAGATAGAGGAGAGAGCGAGAGAATGGGTGTGCCAGAGACTCCAGCTGCTGCAAATGAACTCCAGATGCATTCGTCACTTTGTGCATCTGGTTTTACATGGGTACCGGGGAATTCACAGGCAAGCATCTTAACTGCTAAGCCATCCCTCCAGCCCTCTCTCTTTTTAAAAAAAAGTATTTTTATTTATGTATTTGCAAGCAGAAAAAGAGAAAGAGGGGGAAAGATAAAGAGAGAGAGAGAGAGAGATAGAGAGAGAGAGTGCATGGGGGCATGGGTGTGCCAGGGCTTCTTGCCATTGCAAACAAACTCCAGATGCATGGACCACTTTGTGCATCTGGCTTATATGGGTCCTGGGGAATCAAACCTGGGCCATCAGGCTTTCACCACTGAGCCATCTCTCCAGCCCATTTAAAAATATTTTATTTATTTGCAAGCAGAGAGAGAGAGAGAGAGAGAGAGAGAGAGAGAGAGAGAGAGAGCCTCCACTCTCTTTTCTACTGGCAACATACTAGAAACCTTTTCCTCGGCCAAAGAAGCCAGAAGAACTTGGCCAGGAATATGCTTACTCAGGAGGCATAATACATTTTTTTGAGGAAATTATCAATTATCAATAAGAGACAACCAAAAATGAATGCACAGAATATCTTGCTTTTTGTGATTACTTAGTGTGGAAAAAAATGTCTTCAGAGGCTGGAGAGATGGCTTATAGGTTAAAGAGCTTGCCTACAAAGCCTGACCACCCAGGTTAGATTCCCCAGTACCCATGAAAAGCCAGGTGCACAAAGTGGTGCATACATCTGGAGTTTTTTTTTTGCAGTGGTTGGAGGCCCTGGTGTACCTCTTCTCTCTGTCTCTCTATCTCTCTCAGCTTGTAAATAAATAAAAATATTTTCAAAAGGCCTTCAGAGTAAACATCAGATTTAGAGATATGCTGATAGAAACGGAATGTGGCATTTTAATGCCTTTCACTCATGACTTCATTCTCTGGGCCTCTGTAGTGACTGGCACGTCCCCAATCCTGCTCTGCGGAGGTAGCATTCAGAGGGAGTCTGCCTTCTGAGACACAGGACTTGGTGTACAGGGGGCTCAGTGAGTAGAAGATGAGAGCCTATTTTGTAGCCTGTCATGGATGACCTTCAGAAAAATGGAGCTACCACCACGCTCCAGACACTTTTAACAGCCATAGGAGCCAGAGCCAGAAAGCAATTCATGGTTTCATTGAAAAAAGAAGTCCCAAGCAAGTCAACCGAAAGCCATGAGGATATACTCCAGGATGCTCACTAATCAAGATCACCATTAAAAAAATTGTATTTATTTATTTACGAACAGAGAGAGAGAGAGAGAGAGAGAGAAAGAGAGT
Organism: Zapus hudsonius; assembly: GCA_004024765.1. Classification (NCBI taxonomy): domain Eukaryota; kingdom Metazoa; phylum Chordata; class Mammalia; order Rodentia; family Dipodidae; genus Zapus; species Zapus hudsonius. Next base: position 13,112 of record PVHP010033296.1, on the reverse strand, counting down.
GAGAGAGAATGCTAGGGGCCTCTTGTCACTACAAATGAACTTCTGCTGTGTGGACCATTTTGTGTTTCTCTGGCTTTATATGGGTACTGGGGAATCGAACTAGTTAGGCTTTGCAAGCAAGTGCCTTTAACCGCTGAGCCATCCATCTTTCCAGTCCCATCCCAAGCCCCCATTTTACCTTCTCCATTCCAGGGCCAGAAAAAAAAATGCTCACTGACGTTCCTTGGGGTTCTCTCCTGTCTGATTTCATAAGATCTGGAACAACAGTAACGGGAAGGCCTGTTTCGGATCACACCCACGCCAATGTTAAAGTCACTGGCATGCCTACATCATAAGTGAGCACTTTCTTAGCCCCTCTGGAAAAGGTCTAGAACCTTGGCCATGTTCTGTTATCTACTTGTTTGTAAAAAGTCCCTGGAAGGCAGAGCGATGTGCTGTGGTCTCTGTTTTTAACCCCTGTGGTGACTTCTAGGTATCCCAGCCCTGCTTTTGTTGCGCATGCTCCCTCCATGGTCCATCCACTGCCTCCCGTAAAGTAGGGACAATGACATCACTCCCATAAGATTAATTGTTGAACAAATTCAATGAGCCTAAGTGAAATTAAATGGAATATGCATATTATATGGATTCTCTTGAGAAACGTTAGACACGTTTTCCTATTTATATTCCACTAGAGAAATCTCTCTCCTTTTCTGACTTCCTTTGCGCTCCATCACGAGAACACAGATGGTAGAAGCTGGGACTTTTTCTTCTTAGAAGAGATCATAATTATCATAGGCAGAAACATTTTCCTCTGGCTTGAGAGGAAGTGAAAAGAAGAATGATGAATGCAAGTTGCTGGGGTTTAATTATTACATACAATTATATATTCGTGACATACAAATACTTTTGTTACGTTTATTTTACCCTAGAGGGAAATCAATGACTTAATTCTCTTTCCATTCTTTCTGGTTGGAGTCTTTTGCTCGCTGACTTCCCGGCCCATTTTTCTCTTGGAAATCATATCTCAGGTGATGAAACCTGGGAGTTGGAGGGAATCACTGAAGGAAATTCAAGTCTCCTGAAGAAAACAGGACGTTGCTAGGGAGGGCTGGAGGGGGGAGGATTTGTTTAACATCCATATCCCTGCCTTGTCGAATCCAGTGGCCTGTTATTTCAACTGGGTGGGAGCCAGTTCCTCCCTGTCGTGTCCAGCCTTGAACATTTCTCTGCGATTACATTTCGTCCGGGGATTAGCAAAACGCAGAGGGGGAAAACCGAGAAGGTGCTTGGCGCGGGCTTATTGCTGCGTCCGCACAATCTGCCCGCTGCTTGGCTAATTGTAGAGCAGCAGCGGGGGCACTGGGCTCACCCCAGCTTTTCATCTGAGAACGCTGAGAACAGGCTGCTTATCGAGGGTCAAGCTGATTGATTTGCTTGTTTCTAATCCCCAAGGAAACACCAAAATAGACCAGACATCCTCACTCCTCACTGGCTTCGCCTTGGCTTGGCGATCAGAGAACCAGGGGGAAGCCGAGGAGCCTTCTGAAGCTTTGCTGCTGGCGGAGTCTTGACCAAGTCTCCAAGATTCACTTTCCTTTCTTCGCAAGGGGAGGCGCTAGCTAACTCAGCTGCTGAAACAGAAGACACGGCCATTCCCCCAGAGACTCCTGAAAGACGAAGGTGTGTCTCACCGAGCTCAGCTTTTGGTGAGAGAGAGAGAGAGAGAGAGAGAGAGAGAGAGAGAGAGAGAGAGAGAGAGAGAGAGAGAGAGAGAGAGAGAGAGAGAGAGAGCGCGCTGAGGAGATGGCTCAGTGGGTAAAGGCACTTGCTTGATTCCCCAGCACCTATGTAAAGCCAGATGCACAAAGATGCATGTGTCTGGAGTTTGTTTGCAGCAACGAGAGGCCCTGGTACCCATTCTCTTTCTTTTAAGTAGATAGATGATAGATAGATAGATAGGTAGGTAGATAAGGGACAGAAGCAATTTCCAAGTCAGCGGCCATCATTTGTCCCCTTTGAGACTTCAGTGTGGAGCCTGGCTGTGTCCATGTGGGGACAACTTCGGAGCCACCCACCACCACTACTGCCCTTCCCACTTGGCCTGCTCTCCTGGGTCTGGTGCAGGCACCCTTCTCATGCCAGGAAGAAGGCGAAGGAGGTTGACATGCAGCCTCCATCCCAATGACCAGACCATCTTTCCAGTGCTTCTGTGAGGCCAGGGAACTGAGCTGCCACCAAGCTGCATGACACACCAGAGCTCCCAGGTTTCCGTGCTGAATAAGTCTCTGGGCTGGCCACCTGTGTATGGTCTGTAGCGTAGTCGGGGGGGGGGGGGAGCATGCATGGTCCCCAGCTGGCCCTTGAAAACTGGTTGAGAACTCTATCCCTGGGAAGAAACCCAACAACCCAAGATGTCAAGAGAAGGGGGACATAGAGCGGAAATGCTAGCGACAGGTCTGGGGCCGAATGTGTCCATGGAAGTAGAGAGGAGACCAGATTTCACATGAAATATAAAACCAGCACAAACTCCCATGACGTCAGTGTCTGGGACATGTTGTGTGAGGGTGTTTAGGGCACAGAGCCTTGGGGATACCCGGCTGTAGGGGTTTTAGTACTGTATTAATGAGACAGGAGACCACAAGGGTGGGGACAGGCTCATCATGGGGCCACAAAGCACTCCCTTTTCTGGAGGAAACTATTTCTTAAAGGCACCTCATTATCTCAAAGGAGAGATCATCTGAGTGCAGAATGCTGGACATGGCTGTGAACTTGATGTCAGGAGATCTGGAGTATCATTCTGATAGTGCCTCATACTAGCTCTGTGCAAGCAATTTCACCTCCAACCGAGAGTCTTTAGTGTCCTCATGCAGCAAGCATGTGGGCTGGGAATCTTATGTGGACAAAGACAAGACCTAGATTGCAAAAACATCCATGCTTTGGAGCTCTTCTCAGAAAGCAGTAGCAACTGCTTCCTCTTAAATCTGGGCCGGCCTTCTGGTTTGTTTTGACCAGTACAAGGTGGCAGAGGCGACAGACCACCAGCTCTAAGCCTAGCTTTCAAAAGACCTGGTGTGTTTCCTTGTCAGCAATTAAGGATAAGTCCAGGCTGAGGGACAGAGAACATGTGTGTTAGATGCAGCCGTAGCCCCTAATAGATGAATGTCCACCCAGACCCATCAGCGGTTCTACTTGTAGGGTCATCTCCAGGGAGGATGTCACTAGTCAGGTCACTGTCCAAACTATGTGTTTAAACAATCCCAGGCTGAGGCTCTAGTCTCAGAAGTCTGAGCTGCTAAGTGACCTAGCAGGCATTACCCACCTCTACAGAATTAATCGTCAGGAGGCTGGCTCCAGCAGACCTTCCTACCCCGCTGAAGTTGGACCTCAGAATGTTCTGGAAGGAGAAGAGCGATTGGAAGGGAACTTGCATCATTCCAACAACTAGAAAGGGCCCCCAGTCACCAAGGGTAGAAATCCACACTCTCTTGGCACCCGTGAAAATGGGTACTGTGGCAGGCTTTGTTGGGACAGGAGCAGGGACTGGGCCAAGGCTGTAGGTTGGTGGCTTTAATGGAAACCTGTGACAAACGTGGATGGCCAATAAAGAGAACTGTAGCAATAAGTCATTCTGTGTGGACAGCGGACAGCCCTGGGTCTAAGCCTCCAGGGTGAGGAGATGAGATGTGGAAGCAGAGGAAGGCTTCTGTGTGGGTGTGTCCTTAAGGGCAGTGAGACAAGGGTTTCCATGGCCCGAGCACGTATGGATCTCAGAGGGCCTCCCCTGTGTCTCCCTGCTCTCAACTGTTGCATATGCAAGCATACCTAACTTGGGGCTGGAGAGATGGCTCAGCAGTTAAGGCGCCTGCCTGCAAAGCCTAATGACCCAGGTTCAATTCCCTAGTACCCACATAAAGCTAGATGCACAAAATGGTACATGCCTCGAGTTTATTTATAGTGGCTTGAGGCCCTGGAGTGCCCATTCTCTCTTCTCTGTCTCTCTGCCTGTAAATAAATAAATGCACACACACACACACACACACACACACACACACACACACACACACACCCCACAGATAACTTGTCTGGAACATGGGGCACTGGGTCTATAGGCTCTTGGATGAATGACCATGGTCCTGAAGCTAGGACTGAGCCTGGCACTTCCTCTCTTGCTGTTTAGGATACGAGAATGAATTTATCCTACACATGATTTCACACAAGCGGTAATATCATTTATACTTACTGCCGCCCTGGCCAGGGTCTATCCTTTCTACATGACACATCTTTCTTCCTCAGAGACAGTCCCAGCATCCCAGTGAGCACACATAATACAGAGGAAAGCAGCAACTCATAGATCAGGAGACTCAGAAAGTGCTACTTCTAGGTAGATGAATTAGGAAACAGCTCTCTCTCTCTCTTTCTCTCCTTCTCTCTCTCTCTCACTCTGGTACAGCTCTTGCATCAGGATACAAGATTTGGCAGGTAGAGGGCAGGCTCTCAGTTAGCTCTCACGTGTGTGACCATGCACTGCCCAATGCCTTTGTGCCAGGCCCTGTCTGCAGAGAGTCCATGTCCCCACCTGCTGTCTGTAAGCAGACGGCACCATGCACCACAGGGTCAGGGTGCACTCAGGATGGAAGGATGGGCCCAAACTCGGTGAAAAAGAGGGAATGAAGAGGCAGGAGGAAAAATCCTGCCAAACTTCTTTGAACTTCCTGTCACTTGCTAACAGGATGGAAGGGCCTCAAGTGAGCTGGAGAAAAGCCCGTCTTTCTCCAATAGCTGAAACAAGGGGGTTCTTTTCTCTAAGAAATAGGAAAAAAGGCAGTGGGCAGATCAAGTTCTATAAGAAACATGTGCAAACACTACTCTCTTCCATAATAGAGGCTGAGAGATGACAAGCTGAGTGTGTGTAATATGTCCCAAGCAAAGACACGTGGGACCCTGAGCTGGGGGGGGGGTGCAGCTCATGGCACCAGACTCCGCAGTTCCCTTTCCCGCTGTGTCTCCAGAGGCTGACAAGTGAGTGATTCCACTGTTTCTTGCTCCTCAGTGACATCATTGGGTAGCAAGTCAGGGAATCACAACCACATTTCAAAGAATCATTCAGTTTTCTCATTACGGTTCTATAGGAATTTCTTTCCACAGTGACAGCCTTGCCAAAACAATGTTAAAAATAGACCTGGTAATACTCTTCACATTTGTAGGCGGTCGTGAATGTCCAACAGATGCGCATCGCTTCAGAATCAGGCCCGGGATTTTACGTAGTAATTGACAGCATATATTTATATATATATTTATTTAAGGATTTTTAATACTTTGATTTAAAATTTTTTATTTGTGTGTGTATATAGGTGTTTATATATGTCTGCGTGTGTGTGTGTGTGTGTGTGTGTGTGTGTGTGTGTGTGTGCGCTTGTGGTAGCCAGAGGATGATGTCAGGACTAACCCTCTGTTGCTAATCTACCTCATTTTCTTGAGACAGGGTCTCTGCTGAACCCAGAATACAATACTTCATCAAGACTGAACAGCCAGTAAGTCTTGGAGATTCTCCCACTTCTGCCCACCTAGCGCTGGGGCTGCCAATGGTGTTTTGCATGAGTATTGGGGATCTGAACTCCGGTCTCCATACTTGAACTAAGACGGCTACTTCATTCTCTGAGCAATCTCCTCAGCCTTTTTTTTTTTTAATAAAGCAGAAACCAAGTCTTCCATTTTGTTTTTAGTTTACCTGTGGAAAGTCAACCTGCTTCCCGCTTCATTTTCATATAGGAAAGCATTTTCTTGGGGATAAAATATATGTAGAACAAAACTTCCAGAAGTGACTAAATCTGGATGTTTTTACTCATGTCAGCTCAGATGGTAAATCCTTAAAATTCAAGGGTCTGAATTCTGGCTCCTGAAGTATAGAATAATTTCTAAGACGAGCACCGTGCTAGACTTGTCTGGGCCTGCCCAGCTTGCGCAAAGACAGAGGGTTTGGCTAAGCTAGGGAGGTGGTTATGGTCAGAGGTCCCCGACAAGGAAATGCCCTGTGATAGCCTGAAGCTCTACAGGCCTGTAGAAAGTGAGACACCATTCTCTAAGAGGCAATGAACTAAGATACAACTGTCATCAGCAAAAGTGTAATGACACAGAAGTCACTTGGGGGAGTGTCCTTAGAGAATTCCAAACACATCAGTGACTTCCCATAAACTTGCCTGGCTGGTCTGTAAGAATCTTTCAGCATTGGGCCTGCTGGCCATGCGCAGACACATGCATTTGCCAACTTCCCAGCTATACTTTTTGGAACTGATCAACAGAAGAAAAAAGAATCGATGGTTTTATAAATTTGGCTCTTGTAACATAACCCTTGTAAGTTCCCGATTTGCCTTGCCTGGGCTTTTTTAACCATTGCTAATACGTTATGGAAGTTTTCTTGCATTTGAGGCAATCAGGTAGATGGGGATTAACCCTCTTCTTTCCCCAGGCCCTCAAAATTATTTTGACCAAAATGTTCATGGGTTTCATGTACACACAGCTTAAATGAGTCATTAAGAATTTTATTGGTTCAAGTAGGCATATATTTTTCTTAGTAGACATCATGACATAACAGTAATAAAAATGTTATATTCAAGTAATTGCTGTAATGTAATTACAGTTTGGTCATAAAGTAAGATTAGAGGTCTGGGATGGCTGTTTGTGGGTGTGCATTTTAGCGTCTGACTGTAGTCTCGGAGGTGCTGGGCCTGTCTCCCGGGACCCAAGTGCAGTCATCAAATGAGCAAGTGACCTGGAGCCCAGCGGAACCCGCTTACCCTGTCTGCCCTCGGCCTCGGATGCCCACTTCCTCCTCGTGGTTCGCGTTTTACGTAGACAACAAGAGAGGGAATGACCAAGGCCTGAATGTTCACTGGGGAAGGACAAGACCTCAAGGAGACCCTGGAAGCCGCCTGTTCTATGGGGCTCTCGGTCACCCTCTAATTCAAGTGCCCAGAGAGCTCTGCCCATGGCTGTCTCTAAGAAACTGTGGCAGTGGCCTGTTTTTTTTTAAATTTTTTTTTCGAGGTAGGGTCTCACTCTAGCCCAGGCTGACCTGGAGTTCACTATGTAGTCTCAGGATGGCCTTGAACTCATGATGATCTTCCTCTGCCTCCCGAGTGCTGGGATTAAAGTCGTGCACCACCACGCCCAGCACCCTTAGTGATGAATAAGGGCCTCAAAGGGCAAAAGTAGAGATACTGGCAATCTTATTATCCCTGCTATTTATTGAGAAATGCACTTAGGGTAAGGGAAGAACATGGAGCCCTCAGGGACATACAGGATGTCTATGAGATCTGTTTGTTAACTCCTAAGCAGAGCCTGGGAATAGAACCATCTGGGTTGCTGGCTTGGCATCTGCTCTCTACGGCTTGAGAAATGTTATTTTTTCCTTAAACTTCGTTCTCATTAATCTTGTGTTAAGAGGGGTCTAACCCTGGTAGGCGAGTGGGCCGCTTCAGTTCCAATTAGCATATATTTCCATAAGTGTTGAGTGGGTAAAGGGAAGGAAGCCGTGGAATTTCTAAACAGCTGACCTTTGGGGACTTGGAGGAAGGTGTCTCTGACATGAGCGGAATACAACTGACTCTCAAAATGCTTGAGTAAATGGTAAGTTATGGTTGGCGCCGGTGATTTATGCTAAGCAGAATAAACTGTGATGGAAACATAAAAAATTTCTAAGCTGATACTTCAGTCACTCAATACAGATGAAATCCAATCTTCTTACTTAAAAACTAGACATTTAGCACACGGAGCGTCTCCCCAGGACATTGGGTCGTTTGCTATTCTTGTTCTTGCCACAGGTACCTTGGTTAAGAACTGAAAGAGGAGCTGGAGAGTTGGCTCAGCAGTTAGGGCGTTTGCCTGCAAAGCCCAATGATCTGGGATCGAGTCCCTAGTCACCACCCAAGCCAGATGCACAAAGTGGCACATGCATCTGGAGTTCCTTTGCGTGGCTGGAGACCCTAGTGTGCCCATTCTCTTTTTCACTCTGTCTCTCTTTTGTCACTCTTTGCTTGCAACCAAATAAAGAACTGAAAATGCTCTGATAGTCTCAGCGGATGGGTACTAGGGATACCTTTGTTTAAATACCATCCTGGCCCTCATATTAAGGGATGGGTTAAATGGGAAACGCCAGAGATGAGGCGTCAGGAGTCAGACTGATGCATGGTCCAAGCGCTGATACACTGGCCGTCTAACCAAATAGCAAAGCTTATTTTGAGTGAAGCTTATTTTGAGAGCCATCTATATCTTCGATGGGAAGGAAACAGGAAGTGCTGAGCTGGCTTGCTTTTCTCTATGGAGCAGAGAAATAAAATCAGTGTTTACTAAATGGAAAAGCACACAGTTGGTACAGAGAGACATGCTATTTTCATGCCTCTAAAATGGTATTACAAATAACACCAAGTTTCAAGTCTATAATTAAAAACTATTTTTAAAAAGATTTGATTAGGTTTCCTTAAAAAACAAAACAAGACATTGGAGATTAAAATAAATTCTTAAAGATTCTGACTTCCAGCTCTGCTGTTTTCCCTTCGTCCAGAGTGGAGAAAGGCCCTCCCTTCCACGGCAGGGTTCAAGACTAACAGTCACTGAGTAGAACGTCAATGCTCCTACACAGTCGATGGAATCAGAGTCAAAGCAATTTCTCAAATAACACACGGGGAAGGGAAAAGAGATGCAGATAAGTTCAATTTCTTAGTGTCAGACACAAGGGGGACAGACACTGTGTGAAAGTGCCAACTGCATTTTGGTATTAAATTAAGCAGAAATTAAGATTAGACATATGTGTCTGGTGGAGTCTATCTCTGTGTCCAAGCTGAGCACACCCCAGTGCCTCTGGCTTCCATGGAAAAAACAAGGCCATTTGCAGTTCTGTTGATCCCAGAAAAGAAAGGACTGGATAAAGCGAAATATCTAGGGAAATTCAGAATAGACTAGTGGAAACAAAGATTAATTATTCTGGGCAAGTGTTATTCATAATATTTAAAGAGTTTAGCAGGGTTGTCTGAGGTCAATTAAATTTTATTTATTATTTTAGAGAGAGTGAAGAAGGCAGAGTAGAAGACACAGACAGAGAATGGGTGCATCATTCTTGCTGTTGCATCTGCCTTTACGTGGGTACTGGGAAATTGAATCCAGGCCATAAGATTTTCCAAACAAGTGCCTTTAACCACTGAGCCATTTTCCCAGCCCATGTTTTTTTTTTTTCTTTTGTAATATTTTTTTATTTACTGATTTGCAAGCAGAGAGAGACTGAGAGAATGGGTGTGCCAGGCCTTATAGCCACTGCAAACAAACTCCAGATGCATGAGCCACTTTGTGCGTCTGGCGTTGAGTGAGTACTGGGGTTATTAGGCTTTGCAGGCAAACGCCTTAATGGCTGAGCCATCCCTCCAGCCCTGTGTTTCATTTTTAAAGTGGAGAATATCCTATGGTGCCTCATTTCCAATCTTAGGCATTGACCTGAAAGAAAGGAAACAGACATTTCTACAACCAGTTTTGGGAATCAGAAATGGTTATGAATTCACTTTCATCTCATCTAGAGGCACTCTGTTTAGTGTGGTCTGCTTTGTGACCAGCTCTGATAGCACCATTTGAAACAAGGCTTTGGAGGACTGGAAGTTGGTCTCCTCTTTCTTGGAAGGCAGTTGTATTTTAAGTCCAATCTTGGAGTCTATTATGCTTTGAGGAAGTCAAACACAGTCACAGACAAAGGCCAAGGAGAGGGAGCAGGCATGGAGGCTCTAATGGGCTTGTCTGGTCCAGCCAGGCTGCCTGCTGCAAGGTGGATGAGGGACTATCCCAGTCAAGGCAATGGGCCATGAGAAATAATCATCATGTTGTCTAAAGCCGATAAATTTTGGGGTGATTTGTTAAGTCAGGAAAAAGACAGATACCTGCTCTAAAAGATAAGTGAAATGGAGATGGGCAGATTCAGCCCTTCAGGTGAGGTTTCCATGGATGGCAAAGGTGATACAGGCTGGCTGATGGGGTGAGCCTCGGAGCAACTATTATGACAATAAGGTTCTGAGGATGACGATTCCCTCCTGGCTTTCAAAGGACTACAGTATATATTTAGGTATTAAAAATTCATTCAATTTTTCCCTTTCCCACTCTCTTATTTTCTAACGTAACATGTATTAGAGCAAGCATCATTTCCAAACAGATATGTTGTATGTTATGGGCCATAATATATTTTTAATATTTAATATATATATGTTTCACATTTACAGAAAAATTGTGGCTAGTACAAAATTCCCAAATAACCCACACCCACTCTCTCCCATTGTCAATATTTTCATTCTATTTGTTATGATTAATGAACAATACTGATATTCTCTTATTAGAGCCCATACATCTGGATTTCCTTAATTTCTATCTAATGTCCTCTTTCTGAGCTCACATCTAGGACACGATGTGTGTCATCTTCTTAGGCTCCTCTTGGCACTGAGAGTTTCTTAGACTTCCCTCGGTAGCTTTGAGGAGAATGGTCAGGTGTATTTGTGAAAACATCCCGTCAAAAGGGAATAGAAGAGAACTTCCCCAACACGATAAAGAACAAGAAACGTTGCTGCTAATAAATGTTGAGAGGCTGAATGCCTTCAGCAGGGAATTAGGAAAAAGGCAATTCTTACCATTCCTATTCAACCTTGGACTTGCGATTCTAGTCAATGTGACAAGGCAAGAATAAGAAAAAAGGAGACTGGAAAGATGGCTCAGTGGTTAAAGTGCTTGCCTGCAAAGCCTCACAACCCTGGTTTGATTCCCAGTATCCATGTAAATCCATATGCACAGGGGCACATGCATCTGGAGTTCATTTGTAGTAGCCAAAGACCCAAGCTTACCCATTCTCATTCTGTCTCTCTCTCTCTCCTTCTCTCTCTCTGCTGCAAGTAAATAAATAAAATATTTTAGAAAGAAAAGAACAAAATAAAAAAATTAGAAAGGAAAAAAAACAGAGAAAAACTGTCTTTATTTACATATTTGCAAATAACAAACATCTATGTAGAAAAATCCTAGTTTCTATTCTTAGACTTCCCCAACTAACTATAGAGCTAATCATCTAATAGCTAACAAATGAGTTCCACATGATTTCAGTATAAAAGTTTAATATTCAGAGATCCATTTTATGTCTATCTCAGCCGTGAGATAGAAATTGAAAATTAAATAAAAAACAATTCTTTTAGCATAAACCATGGGAATTCATGCATGAATACAACAAACATGTACTATGTTTTTATTATAAAACATTAGAAAAATTTGGAAAGACCTAAATAAATGGAAAGCTATATCATGCATTCATTGATTAGAATTAATATAATTAAGGTTATTAATTCCTTTCAAATTGTACATAGATTTAAGGTAATTCCAATCAAAGTCCTAATTAGTTTTTTTTTGGTAGAAATGTGGAATTTAGAAGAGTTGAGGAACTCATTCTCTGATGGCATCATTTAGCATAAAGCTGCCGTGACTGAGGCCATAAGGTACGGACATGCCCTGGGCAGTAAAACAGAACACAAAGCAATCTACTGCTATGGCTTAATTTTAGATGAGGGCACAAAGGTAATTAGTTAAGGAAAAATAAGAAGTTGTGTTAAAACAGATGTTGATATGCAAAAAATAAAAATAAGTAAAAGTTAACCCTTATTCGAGATACAGAAATAAACTTCACAATGAATCAAAGACCTAAAAGTAAAATTTAAAATTCAGAGTATCCCAAAGAAGACATAGTCGAGAAAGCCTCTGTGAGCCACAGTTAGACTAAGCATGAACCTTAAAACAAGAAACACCATTAAATGGAGTGCCAACATTTAAAAGTTCTGCTTTACAAAGAGACTTTAAGAAAGACAAGCTCTAAACTCAAGCAAGAATATCTGAAAACCACATTGTGATAAAGGCTCTGGAAGAAAGCTGATTTGTTTTTCAAGTGGGCAAAATATTTGAACAAATATCTGAACTAGCAGTGAAGCCATGAAGAACATTCAGAGTCAGCAGGGAACCCACAGTGACGTACGCCTGGAAGGATGGCTCAAATTCAGAACACCCCGAATGCCAGTACAGATACGCGGGAACTAGAAACCACCTGCTCCAGGGGGAATGGCAAATTATACAGGCAGGTGGTGAAACATCTTAGGACACTTATGTAATATTAAAGTAAATTAAGTATTCACCTAACCGTATGACTCCATCCCATTCTTGGGTAGTTACTCAACTCAAATGAATGAAGTGCACAAAGAGCTATCCACACATTGTCATCTCAACTTTGTTCTCAATCACTGGAAACTGGAAGCAAGCCAACTGAGAATGGGGAAAATGAGGCAGAGCCGGATAGCATGGCCCACTGTGTCCTCGGTACTCAAGGATGGTGAACTACAGATGAGCCCTAAACATATCCTGCCAAGCAAAAGAAGTCTACAACACTTGAAATTTAATTTCAAACTGTGGTTTGTATGCCTTTCTGGAAATGGTAAAGCTATGGGACAAGGGTTGGCAGGAGTGATGGGGGAGAGGCCTGAAAGGTTTTTTTTTTTTTTTTTTTTTTTGGTTCTTATATCTTGGTTGTGGTGGTGATAACACAACTGTGTTCATTTGTCAAAAGTCATTAAATTGTATAAAAAAGGTTTATTCATTGATACCACATTGAACTGGTTAAAATAAATGTATTCTTTTTTAAGGAAGAATAAGAAGTGATGTTGAAACAGACATTTATATGCAAAAAAAAAAAAGTGAGCCCTTAATCCAGATACAGAAATAAACTTCACAATGAATCAGGCCTAAAAGTAAAAGGCCTGGGGAGATGGCTCAGGGGGTTAGGCACTTGTGGGTCAGACACACAAAATGGCACATGCATCTGGAGTTAATTTAACATTGTAAGTTGACATTTCAAGAGGCCTTGGTGTGCCCTTACTCTCTCTCAAATAATAAATAAAAATATATGTTTTAAAAATGCATTATCTAGGACTCAGTGGTTAAAGGAGCTTGCTTACAAAGTCTGACAACCTGGGTTCATTTCCCCAGTACTCATGTAAATCCAGATGCACAAAGTGGTGCATGCATCTGAAGTTCATTTGCAGTGACAAGAGGTCCTGGCACACCATTCTCAACCTCCT
>PVHP010033295.1:0-19755 GCA_004024765.1 Zapus hudsonius | reverse complement strand
AACCTGGATTTGCAGCTGCCTCTAAGAAAGTGAGGATTCTCCAGGTGGGCTCCCCGCAGGTGCCTGAGGAGGCAGATGCCAATAAGAGCAAGAAATGGAGAACTATCTGGATATTTGTAATGAGAGATCAGGCCATCAACTAAGGAGTCTAGCAGGCTCTAGAAACTAAAGAACTCAAGAAAATAGATTCCGGAAGTCATGAAATGTAATGCTCTATATGATGTTTAATTGGATATTTACTAGGAAGGTAGAGTCCCCCTGAGTAGGATTACTGTACTTATGAAAGAGGCCTGAGGATTGGTTGTCCATATGAGGTCACAGAAAGAAGGCACATCTATGAATTAGTCAGTAGATCCCCTCCAGACACTAAACCTACCAGGATCTTGAACATGGACTTTGCAACCTCCAGAATTATGAGAAGTAAATTTCCATTCTTCACAAACTGCACCGGTTGTGGTACTTTGTCAGAGGATCCAGAATAATCTAAGACGTATAGATCCATGGATATGTGCATATGTGATGGATATGTATAGAAATAAACCTTTTCCTCCCACAAAGAGCTTGGGGTGGGGTGTTTTGTTCCAGCAACAAAAAAGTAACTGCAACAGTTGTCCTCTGGCCTTAATACATAGATACATATGTGCATTCAGACTCACACCAGGCACGCATACATACATGTGCAAACATGAAAAAGAACAGAATTTGATAAATTGTGATTTGAAATCAGTTGAATAGATCAGAGCATGGTTTTATTAAGCCTATTTTTACTTACTTAATTTCTCCTCACAAGCCATCTTATTGGGTGTCGGAGGGGGTAAGTGACTTTATAAAAATAACCTGAATGGGGCTCAGATTTCTTTGAAATACCTACAAGCAAAGGAGTTTGGGGCTAACAAGGGGATCATAGCTTTCCAAAAAATAAACCTCCCTTTCAAAGCAGGCAACCTGCCATGTCTTGTAACAGAGCTCACAAACCCAATTCCTGAACCCTTTCTAGGAAACCTCAATGCTGTGTGGCTTGTGTTCTTCCAAGGCCTTGGACTAAATAACAGGCTCTACTTATTTGAAATCTATCCAGAAGTTGCCTTTTGACAAAGACAAAGCTCCAGAAAAGGATTTAACACTGGAAAGGAATGTTGAACTTTTTCTTTACTCAGTGAACCAGTCAACAGGGAGGAAAGTGAATTTATGCCTATGTTAAAAATTACTTTTTATGTTCTTGCAGTGATTTAATTACCAGAATTTCATAGAAAAGGATCGTCCCTTTAAATCTCTGCTACATTACAGACTGTATATTGTTTTTGTTGTTTTATTTTATTAAAGATTCACTAACGCTGGCTATCTTCAGGTTTATGCTAAAGGTTTTGAAGGAAAACAGATATTTGCACCATAATGGGAAAAAGTAAGCAGAGGTCTGTTCTGTGCATCAGGATGCCTTCCCCTCTTCAGAACAGAGAAATAGGGGGAAAACAGCTATGAGCTGAGAGAATTAAATTGTAGCTAAACTTTTCTTATAGAATGCTAATCTCCAGACAAATTTAAATAAATAGTCTAGGACATAAATATTCTGAGCGAGTCCAATGTCTGACTCCACATTGTGATTTGGCAGACAGACTTCCTACTTAAATAAATGAATTATATGTGGTATAAAGGAAAATGAGAATTTATATCACAATCAGCTCTAGCAAAATTTTATATTAGAGAGAAGTTGAGATTTGTGTCTCTACACACATGCTTCATATGCAATTTTTAAGAAATCTAAGGGGCTGAAGAGATAGCTCAGCAGTTAAAGGCGCTTGCAAGCATACCAAACCGATCTCCAGCACTCACATCAAGTGACGTGCAAAGTGGCACATGCTTCTGAAATCTCAATGCGCCTATGGCAATGGGAGATGAAGACAGAATCTCAACCTCTCAGGCCAGCTGTTATCTCGCTTCACAGTGGCAAAATAACAAGAAGCAAGACCCTAGCTCAACAAAGTGGAAGAAGAGATTGAACACCCTGAGGTGGTTCTTTGAGCACACGTATGTCATGGGACATGCCTGCCTATACATACATACACACACACACTTTTAAAAATTTGTTTTTTATAGGGCTGGAGAGATTGCTCAGTGGTTAAGGCACAATCCTGAAAAGCCTAAGAAGCCAAATTCATTTCCCCAGTGCATATGTAAACCAGATAAAGTGAGGCGTGCTTCTGGAATTTGTTTGCAGTGGCTGGAGGCCCCATTCTCTCTCTCTCTCTCTCTCTCTCTCTCTCTCTCTCTCTCTCTCTCTCTCTCTCTCTCTCTCTTTCTCTGTCTCTCTCTCTCTCCTTGCAAATAAATAAATATTTTTTTAAATCCAAGAGCCTGCAATGGCAGCCTTTGCCTATAACTCTAACACTAAGCAAGATAACCCAAAGTTTAAGACCAGCCTGGTTATACGAGTGAGACCTGTCTCAACTTCTAAAAATGTAAGTAGCATTAGATAGGATTTATTCATGTTTTAATATGAGTTTATAGAAGTGTCCTAAATATTCCAGAAATAGTTTGTCTGTCTCATTTTTTAACCAAAGCATAATTTTTTGCTGTGAGGATGGCATTTTGTTGTTGAACAGGGTGCTGAAAACCCTAAGACTTTGTCTGGAGTTAGACACCTTCCTCTTTCCTGGAATCCTACCATTTGCGTAGCCACTTGCTGACTCTGAATGTGTCATTAAAATGTGTCATAAAAGCTGCTCTAGATACTTCTGTCCTCATCATCCAATTGGATGGGACCATGAACAGAAACACAGACTCAAGAACCTGTCATCTGGAGACGCAAACACACCCACACCCCATCCACCTTCTTTTGACTAACAGCTCAGATAATACTGCTGCATTCAATATCCATTTCTTAATTACCGATTCTGACTGTACGTTCATGAAAACAAAGACATTTCTATCTCCCTTGCTTTTGCACATTTTCCTTTTAAAAGAAAGATCTTGTCAGAAACTATTGTGACTTGTTAGAAATCCGAGTGCTTTTCAGCAAGCTGGGCTCTATACCAAAGAAAGCCTACAAAGGGTTTAAAATGGGAGAAACTGGCATCCCCACGATGCAGCCTCCATGGAACTGGTCACAAATGAGGGAAGGAACAGGGAGGAAGAACGAAAGTTAGAAAAGGGAGGGACAACAGTGCATGGACTCCCATCTCTCTCCAATCCTGCAAAAGTGTCTTTCAGTCTGGGAATGTTTTATGCCTAACACATAATCTCTTCAGCCCCCTCCCTGTCCCCTGCCTCCCTCTCACTGCCAAATCTTTAGCAGACAACGTGCTTTTTTCCTTTTGGTTATGAAAACCAACACCTCCCTTCATGTCAACCACAGTGCTGATATTTAGTGACAGAGGAATAGACCTCTGAGGGAACTGAGCGGAAGAGGGGGTGGAAAGATTGTGAGAGCCTTGGTGGGGGAGATGGTCCAGAGGCATGGCACCCATCAGTAACAACACACTTGGGCCAGGAAGACCGGGCTGAGTACTAGGATATCCAGGATCCCCTGCCACAAGGACTAATGCAGACAGCCCACGGAGGAGGATATCCAACTGATCAGGGAGGGGGAGGGGGGATTGGGGAATTTGGGATAACAACTCATGGTTTGCCCACTAAATAATGTAACTCATTATGGACAATAAATTTATATTAAAAAAAATCATGCTAGACCCATGAGAGCCCTTCCCTTGCGTTTTAAAATCTGAAACTTCACACAAGCATTGTCTTCTGCACAGTTCAGCTGCAGGAAGTGGATCAAACACTGCAAGAAGCTATGTGAACTGACAGCCAGAATGCGAGAGACCAACCAATGCAGAGAGCAGAGGCTGGATGGGATTTGGGCCTTGCCTACACCCATGCCCATACCTCTGCTTGCCTTAGCTACCCAAAGCCTCGTTTTTCCTAAGCTAGAGTTGAGTTGAATTTATTACACAGCACACCTGAGAAAAGGTTCTAAATACCCTAGTGTGTCTTCTCACAACGCTCTTGGGGATGAGAGCCCATCTCCTATGCTGCAGTGACCTGTTTGATTCCCAGCAAAGCACTTCATGCACACAAGCCACTCCATTCATGCATTAATGTCCTCACAATGTGTGTAGCATCTCTCCTTGTTAATTTTCAAGAAAGACAGGTGCCAGGAGCATTTAGACAGTGGTGCATGGGAAAGCATTGAGCATCAAAGCTTAGACTCCCATGGTGGCTAGCCTCCAGGTGGGTTCCCCTTTGGCCCCTCCTCCTGATATTTATGTCTTTCATAGTAGACACCTGTATGGGCCAAGGGGGGTCTGTGAATAGGAGGCCATAGAAGTGGTATCACTTCTGTTATTCATTTTAAGGGACTAAGTTCCCACCTTCAGCATGATCTAACCTATTGGTACTCTTCCTGGCATAACTGTAGAGAAGGCCTTCAGATAGGGAACTGAATTCCCATAACAGCACTGAGGAGCGAGTGAAGTCCTCCTGCAAAACGCATGAGTGAGTTGGAAAGTGGAACCTCTTGTCCCAATCTAAGCTAGGAATTATTGAAGCTTCAGGCAACATCTTATCTGCAAGCTCATGAAAATTCCTGAACCAGAACCACCCGTTAGCTACTCCACATCTCTGATGCCCAGAAACTGTGCCATCATAAAAGTAACCAACAATTATTACCACTCCTGTGGTCTCATAAACAAGTCATGGATCCAGAGAACTCCAAAATGATAGTATGGAATGCAGGCATTTCGTGGCTTTGATCAACAGGTTTAATAATGAAGAAAGCAGACAAAAATAAAATTAAGTAGCTAAAAGATAGCTTGGTTTGGTAAAATACTGGTCTCACAGGCATAAGACCTGAGTTCAACTCTCAGAAACCACAAAAAAGCCAGGCATGGGCTGGAGAGATGGCTCAGTGGTTAAAGGCACTTGCTTGTAAAGCCTGGCAGCCAGCCCAGGTTCCATTCCCCCGTACCCACAGAAAGTCAGATGCACAAAGTGGCACGTCCATCTAGAATTCCTTTGAAGTGGCAAGAGGCCCTGGTGTACCCATGTTCTCTCTCTCTCTCTCTCTCTCTCTCTCTCTCTCTCTCTCTCTCTCTCTCTCTCTCTCTCTCTCCTTTCAAGTAAATATATAAATATTTTTTAATCCAGCCATGCTGGGAAAGTGGAGACAGATCCCTGGAGCTCATTGGCCAGTCAGCCTAACCAACTTGGTAAGTTCCAGTCCAATGAAAGACCCTGTCTCATACAAAAGAAAACAATGGAGGATGGCACAAGAAATGACACCACACGCACCTACACATACACACATGAACCTGCCCTGCACACGCACACAGATAAAGTACCAACAGGTGGGTGGAGCCAGAGATCTTACATAAAAGACAGAAATCTGAGTGTCATGTTTGGAAGAAGAAACCAAAAGAGGCCCAGGAAGTCTCCAAAACTCAAACTGGCAAATATGGAAGAATCCCAAAGTGCATGAACCATCTGAATATGAGCCAATGCTTCGTCCTGGGATGAGACTCCACTGAATTGGCATGTAGGGCTGACTGTCTCCTGGAAACCACAGCAGGAAGCTACAAGCTAGGGACGGGGCCTCTCATGGCTCTATAGAATGTGTCCATGGCCTGGTGCTATTTTGATAATATTTATGAGAAATCAGACACATGTTCATGTTATGACTATATTACTTGGGTTCTCCATAGAAACAGAACCAATAGCATATAGGTAGATAGATCTATTTAAGGGATTAACCAGCTTAATTATGGAAACAGAGAAGTTGGCCATCTGTACTCTTGAGGCCTAGGAAAACGTGTGACAACATTCCGCTCAGAACTTGAAGGCCTGGGAACTAAGGTCAGTGGTTTGTGGATGGCTTTGTGTCTTGACTAGGCACAGAAACCATGAGGGCAATATCCAAGTGCAGGAGAAGATGCAGAACTTAGCTCAAGAGGAAAAAATGCATCCAATTCTTAAAATGTTTATTTATTTGTGAGAAAGAGAGAGCATGAATGTTCCATGGTCTCTTGCCACTACAAATGAACTCTAGGTGCATGTGGCAATCTATGCATCTGGCTTTTCATGGGGAATCAAACCCAGGCCAGCAGGCTTCACCAGCAAGCACTGGCTTATGGCTGAGCCATCGCTCCAGCCATTTTTTTAACTTTTTGTTGACAATTTACATTCATAGACATAATGTACTTTGATCATAATTTCTTCCCATTGCTTCCTCTGTGCTCCCCACTCCCATAATCCTTCTGCAGAACCCCTCCTTTCTAACTCCTCTTCTATTTTGGTTTCACTGGTCTTCCTCCATCGTCCATAATAGAATGCTGATGAGCCCAATATTAACAACCATGGCTACTGAGAGGCCATGTATTCAACAGACACTGGGTTCCAGAAGATAGCATTCCAAGGCGCTCCTGCCTGTCCATAAGCTCCTCCATGTTTCCCACCATCTCTTCTGCAGGGAGAGCCTTGGCGGATGTGATAGACACGTTCCCCTTGGCGCTGGACACTTCTTATCACTCAGATGAATCCTGAGTCTCCAGAAGTTTTGCCATCTGTACAAGGAAGCTTCTCTTACCAAAAGTGAGAGCGGCTCTAATCTATGGGAATAAACATAAATATATCAATGGCAATTTTATGAGCACAACATATCTGTTAAAGCAAACAATAGTAGCATCTCTCTTTCTGGAGCCTCTAACCTTCCAAGCTTCAGGCTTTGGGCTAGGTTTTCAGTACCAGGCATGGTTGCTTTCCAATCCAATCAGAGAACGGTTAGTGACCCTCACCTGAAATGCCACTATTGAACCATGGGCACATCCTGCCTGACTGGCTGCATCTGCTGCTTGCAGACTTCTGTTTGATGGTTGCTTTTTCTCCCCTGGCCTAGTGCTTTCATTGCACTTTCTGGCATTATGACAGCTAGTCAGCATGGCAGAAGCAGTTTCAGCTTGATTTCTCATTCTCCTGCAACTAACCTGGTATCATCAGCAGTAGGATATTACCACCTAGTTCTGGTGGGCATCCAAGAGCATTGGCAATGTCCTGTATTTATTTGGGGGCCTAATTGGCCTCCCTGGCCAACAACTTACTGGGAGGTTTCCTAGTACTGGTACTGAGAGAAGCCATCCTATTTTTAACAATTTTACTCGGGGCCATTAGAATGGAATGACACTAGCTCTTAAATTCATACATAATACCAGTGTAAACATAAAACAAAACTAGCGTCTTTACCAATCAGAAATAACTAGCTGAATTTTTATTACAGTCTTTCTATCCAAGCAAATAAATTTTTCTTACTCCTGTGTTGGCTTTGGGAAACTCTCAGCTCTCTGTACCTCTTCACATCTGAAGGCTCCTCCATGCTAAAAATGTATTTTACTCAGAAAAACTCTGTTAAATTAAGTTTGTCTAAAGTTCTTTCTCTTTTTGTTATTGTTTTTTTTAAACAGGGTCTTACTATATGGCTCAGGCTAACCTTCCACCTAAGTCTCAAGAATGCTCAGAATATAGGCATTTACCACCATGCCTGGATTAAAGTTTGTCTTCTAACAAGCCTATTTATATCTTTTCATTCTGTCACCTCTGTCAGTAGATTTGATGGTCACCACCTGTTCTGGGGAGAGCAATTTTTCTTAGCACCCAATCCAAAAGCTAATCTCTTATGCAAGCGTCCTAACAGACAGACCCAGAATTCATGTGACCTGGACCCGATCAAACTACAAACAACATTAACCATAATCATGACCACACAATCCACAAGGAAGAATCAAAGACCTTCAATTGCAATGTCAAGAATCATATTCCCAAGCTTATTTATGTCATAGAACTCTGTCCTTTGGGGATGACCTTGCCACCGCCATCTTGAAATCAAAGCAGTGGGATTAACCACATGAGACCCTCTCACAGGACTGGGCCAAATAGCATTCCCCTATAGAAGAGAAGTTTCATAGCTCTGGAGGTTCAGGAAACCCCTCCCCTCATTGAGGATACATGAGCTGTTACCCCTGGCTGGAGGTGGGGAGACTCTTCTTCAGTGGTGGAGCGATCATTAACTCATGACACTGTCAGGAACTCTTCACCCAAGCTCCTTTCAGTAAGCCTACTTAAATCCATTCATTGACCAAACAAGACTTGGATGGAAGGATTGATTTTGCCTGTCATTTGATGTCCCATGTGGAGTGAACAGAGTGTTCACCTCTGCTCAGGACAGTCATGCAACCACGTAATAATACCATTAACAAAAATGCCCATGTTCCAAGAACTGGACTGCCTAAAAAGACTCTAGCATACTTTGTTTCTCAATATATGCTCAAAACTTGAGTATTTTATATCCTGAAAACATCACTTGAAATTTCTCTCTTCCAGGTCTTAATTTCCCCCTGTACCTGAGATTCTTAATATTCTCTCTCTCTCCTTCCATGTTCCCCCACCCCTGTGTTCCCTCCCCTCTCCTTCCATATCCCCCACCGGTGTATTCCCTCCCCCTCCCTCCATGTTCCCCCACCCCTGTGTTTTTTTTTTGCACCTGAATCATTCCTCCTCTTCCTCAACTTCACTCCAGAGTTGTTTCTCCTTTTTTCATGATGCACATGGCTGATGAGAATGTAGTTCACATATTCTCAAGTATTTCTTATTTGTGATTCATCTATCAATTGTATATCTTTTTAAATGATAATCTGTTTTCTATTTACAAACCTAATAAATTGCCTGAAACAGGGAGATAGATCTATAACTTTTGTCTTGAATTACTGAAATGTTAAATAATAATGGGCAAAAACATGAAAACAGTATAGAACTGTTGCTAAGTGCTCTCCTGTCTACCAGATACATACTGTTCAAGCCAGTGCCTCCAGGCTATAACATTAACCTTCTCAGCATTCTGTGAGATGCGTTTCTATCCTCCTCATTCCAGGAATAAAGACTTCAGAGCTCAGAGGTATCAGATATACCTACAGATATTGCTACATCAATGGCAAGTCCAAGGTGAAGATTTCACAAGTAACCAAGTGTTTGTTTTCATGAGTTTTAAATCCCTGCACAATGTATATCACAGACATGATGTGGTTTGAGAAACATAGCAGTTTTAAAAAGGAAGCCTGTTCTTGAATGAAAATTCGTTTCTCCACACCACAGAGCCAGCCCTCCCCTATGCCACACACACCTCCATGGTTGAGTCCAAATCTGAGGCATCATGGCAGTTCTGCTCTACCTGAAAATCTAGTTCAACTGAAATTGGACTTATCAGCCTCACTGTATCAGCCTTGTTTCTAAACCATGGTGCAAATACAAATAGCTAAGACCTACCTGTTCCCATTTAAGGTTGAGATAAGAGATAGTAAAAATGTCCCTGTTAGGAAAAAAAAGAAGCAGAAAATTTCAATTTCTAAAATAAGAAAATATAACATATTTTACAAAATGAAAAATGTTTTAACTTGACAAGACCAATTGGTGGAATAACACCACTTAGAAACAAAAGACGATGACGATAAGATTTATTTATTGACAAATTCCTGTATATTTCCTGTAAATGTAATCTAAATATCAGAAACTCTATAGCCATCAAGATTTTTCACCATCTTGCTTTGACCCATGACCTAAAATGAACAAAAGAACTTAAAATATTTTTAAAAGCATGGTATCAATCATTGACCATGTCCACCTTAAAGACAGAGTTATTTTCAGCTCCAGAAAACCAAATTAGAAAGTAAAACAGATGGCAGCCATAAATATATGGCTGTCAGAAGACCCTGTGAAAACAAATTGCATTAAATGAATCCTTCTCTCCAGCCTCCTTTAGGGGATATCCAGGACATTTATAACTTATAAGAAAATTAATTATGAAATGATGCATCCAGGAGTTTTCCTATACTCACATAAAAATTATCATTAATAGGAGCAGCATTTTCTTCGAGGACACCTGCCCCTGACTGCTTCAGTTAATTAAAACTCACACAGTGGCTTTAGCCTTGGGCAATCCTTTGATCCATACACCATGCCATCATCCTCATACTGGTACTCAGATGTTATGATGACAGTTTTATTTCCCTGCTGAACCTAATTGATTGAACCAAAGAATGCAAAACACTCCATTGTTTTCCCTACAGTCTATCTTTGGGTAAAGATGTTAACTATTTTCTTGCTGGTTTAGAAAGGAATTATAAACCTGTAAGAAGATAGTGTTTAGTCAGTACACTGGCTAAACATGGTTACTAGGAGAGAGGTCTGGAGACGTAATTTCAAAGAGAACATTTATGTTTAAATTATACATTTTTGTTTCATAGATAAACTGGTTGTAAAACTGTGTTGGGAGGAGAGAGGGAAGAAGAGAGAGACTGAGAAGGTAAGAGTTGGTGGTGGCTGAAATGGTTAGACTGTTCTCCTCACAGACCTAATCAGGATAATAGGACAGGAGGTCTCCAAAGTCTGTCTCCAAAATTTGAAGAGAAAGTCAGAAAAGATCATGTTTATAAGAGAATCTAAAAACCAAAGGGGATGGGATAATAAGGGGAAGAAGGATTAAATATATATCTAAGAGAAAAAATTAAAGATATTATAGGATGGGATAATATGAGGAAGAAGGATTAAACATATATCTAAGAGAAAAAATTAAAGATACTAGCATTGTCTGCAATCTACTTGGGAACACTAAACAAGAACTTCGGCCCCATTTGGCTGCTCAGCTGCTACTGGGTTCTTTTGGTTAAAGTTAAGGTGTGTGTATATGGTCATCATTAATGATATTTACACATATTCAAATTATTGTTCTCTGGGACTGGTGGTCAGATTATACTTCTTGACCCTCATGTGATCAGATGAGTCATGTGACCAGCCCTGCTCTGGGTGAGCTGTAAGAAAACATCACTTCTGTAAAGTGTACTCATCTCATGTCTTCAATTACGAATAACTGAAAATTTCTCCAGATTTTTAAAACTGAGATAAATCAGTCATAACATTCCACTCATCGTATTTCCTCTCTTTGAGTTCCAGGAGGCTATCTTTGTAACTATAGACCTAAGTAAGTGCTAATAAACTTAATGATCTATTTATCAGCCCATCTTTTATAAAATTCAAAATTAATGGAGGAGCTGGATTTCTAAGAGAGACCTAGAATTAAAGAAAAGTAAGAAATCAGAAAGTGACAGCAAGAATAAGACACAATGACTGAGGAAATGGACTTCATAATTTAGGAAGAAAATTAAGTAAGGTAGTAATGATTAGATAGACCTACCTTCAGCAAAGGGTCTGGGCACAAACAAAGCATGAAATAACAAAACAGTCACTGGAATGCCTCATGATAAGCATACGTAATCAGCCAGCCTTAGATTGTGGTCTTTTCAAAATCTTAATGAGGCAAAGAAGTATGATGTGTAGCTTATGAGGATAGTTAAATATATGTTTGGGTGCTTGAAGGGGAAAGATTGCTTAATAATTTTCTTAACAGGAAGGCTTTCATTCCTTAACTATGCTGCAGAAGTGAAGAGTTAAACAATTAAATTAATTCCATGCCAATTAGTAATGCTGGGAGATCAGAACTTCTCTTACTTCCTTGTGAGAATCTCAAGAGTTAGAAAGATTGAGGAAATCTTATCACCAAAGGCATGAACCCCATCCATTCGTTATCTCTTTTGGGGTGCAGCCAGCAAAGGCATGGGAGACAAGTTTAAAGAACAATATCATTAGCAGGACTGAAATCATCCTAAAATTAAATAACTTAGTTGGCAAGCAATATAAATGTGGTTTAATTCTGCCCAGAGAAGAGACCAGAAAAATGTAATCAAAGACATTTCACTCACCAACTCTTATTTCCTGAGGCACTGAGGGCTTGGTTGAAGAATCCCAAGTTAAATCATCAGGACAGGATGTAGGTGTCAGCTCTCATGGAGAGTCAAGTGTGTAAAAGTTACTTTCAAAGTTTAGCCCTAAGCAGAAATTTCTTTTCCAAATGCAAATGAAGACAATTTCTATAACCCTACAGGTTTGCAGATGACCTCAGAGAAGATCTAACACAAGAAATTAAACTCATAGTCTTGGCATATGCATTTTTCCACCTTCCCCAGCACTGACTTTCCTTGGGCAAGGAAGTCCAGGAACTGATTTGGTAACCTTCACTTTGCATATCCTAGGAACTAGTGTGTTTGGTAGGCATTTAATATTCCCTGGGGACTCTGTTGGAGTAAGGAAATAGGAAAGTAGGCACAGCAACAAAGTAAAGTGGAGACCAGTCACACAACTCCCTGGATGACTCTGCAGCCTGGAGTTCCACCAACAAGTTTCTAATCTCTGGAATCTAGAGCAACCCCCTTCCAAACAAAAAAAAAAATCACTCTATACAAAGGATGCTCCATGTTTCCCAAATTCAGTGATGAATATGAGCAAAAATCATAGATCAGCCTGGTGTGCAGGTCGGTGCATTCTTTCCAGTAGTATTTAGTGAAATTTCTCTAAAATGTCATTCTCCAAGGTGCTTCTGTGGAACCCCTGTGTGCCATTAAGAATAGACTGCTCATAATATACCCATGGATATGATCCAAATAGTTTTGCTCTCAAATGGCAAAAGAACCAATCAAGTAAAGAAGAAATTACAATAATATGTGAAATGTGCTCTGACAAGAGGAAAACAGAGTCCAAAGGGAATTTTTAGAAAAGGTTGGATCAAAGGAGATCAGAGAAGTATAAGAGAATGGCCAGCAAAAGGTGTCAGCAGGGAGTGGGCAATCTTACAAGAAGATAAAATTGCAGAAGCAAAGAGCCAGGAATGAGGATACAGTTGGGGGTGTTGGCAGAACAGCAGGGAATTCAGCTCAGTTCTCCTAGCAGGTCATGTCAGCAGACTACAAAATTACCCAGAGAGGAATAAAAAGTCATTGAAGAGTTTTAAGTGTGGCAGGTATCAACAGGGCTGTATTTGGCTGTAGAAAGCCTGAGGAGACTTGCTGGAAAGTCATAGGCCCCCTCTTCAATGGTCCTCACAGCACCAGCATGACAGGTTAGTGTCTTCACAATTCAGAGATGAATGGTCTGATGTACTTCTAACCAAGAGTGTCAATCTGACATCCAGTGGTCAATGCATTTCCTTGACCTATATGGTAATCGTTTTTAAATGATGGACACTCATAGAGTAAGGCATCCTTTCCTTATCACTCTTTAGTGTCTGAAGTTGAACCTCATTGAACACTTATCATACAAGCATGGATTATGAGGGCATTTTAATTTGCGAACCAATGCAATTGAATGACACACTTTACATTTAATCTACAAAAGCATCATTACCCTTTTGGACACTGGGGTCACTAACAACCCCATCATGTGTTAGTGGTGATCCAAAACACGCAAGTCTCATTCTTATCTCTGTAGTGGTTTCACTTTTTAGGTAAATGTATGAAAAGCTGACCAACACAACGTTTGAATAGCTATCACACCAATGAAAGGACATGTTGGAAATGGATATGACATTCTTCAGGAGGGGAAAGGAAACAAAAGCCACCATGAAACACTTCCCATGCACCATAATGGCTCATCGCAAAGGAAGGATGTGTAAAAACAAACCTTCACAAATTGCTAATGGGGTGTAAGACGGTACACCCACTTCAGAAAACAATTTGCTTCCTAAAAAGCCAAACTTAAACATAAAGTAAATATGAAGTTACCAAAAGACCTATTGATTTTACTCTTGGGAATTTATCCAGAAAAAAAATGAAAGCATATGTCCATATGAACATGCACAGTGGTATTATTTTTAGTGGCCATTTGGAACTAGTTCAAATGGTCACCAAGAGGTGATGGTTACCCAGGTGTCTTGTGACCACACAGCAGAGAATGAATGACTGAACTTTAATACCTGCACCATCATGTAGGTATCTAAGAAGCATACTCTAAGTGAAAGAACTCAGCCACAAAAGCATGACTTTACATGATTCTGTGTATCTGAAAAGTCTAAAATTCTTCAGACATAGACTGCACACTATTGGCTACCCGAAGCGGAAAGGTGAAGACAGGGTGAGTGCAAGAGACACTCAAGATATTTGAGAGATAACGGAACTGTCCTTGGATTGAACTGTGCTAAGGACCATAGGATTCTCCAAATTTACTAAAAAATCACTTCATTATATACTCAAAATGAATGAATTTCATAAAATATGAACTAGATCTCAATATTTCTTAAGACATAATGGCATGAAGAATGTCACATCAATGGGGAAAAGTTAAAACGGACTCCAAGGTCTCTCAACCTTTAAAAGCATATTGCCACCCACTGATCCTTAAAATGTGTGTTCATGCTCACATATATGCCTTTATCTCTTCAAAATATCACTGACAAATTAATTCTTGTGCAGCTTATATTGCAAAAGTAAAATATTTCAGAGATATATGATTTCAGAGAGAGAGGTGATATTGGAAAATTATTAATTTGGTAATGAGATAATTATAATGTGTGTGTGTGTGCATGCAGTTATAATGTGTGTCACTGCAAACAAACACCAGAGGCTTATGCCACTTTTTGCATCTGGCTGACACGGGTAATTGGGAATTGAACCTGTGCCAGCAGGCTTTGCAAGCCAGTGCCTTTAACCCCTGAGTCATCCTTCCAGCCTCCCGATTATAAGATTTTTTAAGAATAAAAGAACGTAAGGGTGAGAATTAATGAGCAAATTCAATTCCTGGAGAGTAAGCATGTAAATGTGAGAATCTTAACAGGAGATTATGTTATGGACAAGACCACCCAGGCAGTAGAAACTCCCAGAACATTCATCAAACCGAAAGCTATGTTCAAAGTGACACTGTATCTGAATGAGCCACGAACATCACTCAAAATAAACCCAGCTGTTCCAAGGAAGGCAGACGATATTAAATGTCAAAGAAGAGTTCAAAAGGAGAGCACACAGAGAAAAATGGAAGGCAGTCACAGGACTCCACCCACTATGAGCCCAGAGTTTGTATAAAAGGATTAGACAGGGTTTCAGGAGAATCTGTATAGCTATTGAAGCTCAAAATGTGTTTGCCATATCCAGTGGCTCTCATCCCTAACCTTTTTCTTTTTCTTTGAGGTTTTGCATTATGAAAAGAATGATTGCTGAGGTTTCACACGACAGAGAGAATTACTTCTCTGGAGCTTGAGATTTACAATGTGATACCTGCAGGGAGCTAGTGACAAACCATAAATGAACAGAACCAACCCAGAAGCCTCTCACTAATGAGACCAGTTACCAGTGGTCGTGTTGGGTAGGAAATTTAGGGCCTTGGGACAAACTTCTAGAGTTGGGACTTTTTCTCGGTAGTTATCATAGGAAGCCTGTTTTTGAGCACTGAGTGATCTGAGCTGATTGGTTTAGGTGGGATTAGCAGTAGCCTCCCAGCATGGACAGGTGTAGAGAGAGATGAGAGGCAGGGTTCTAACTGATCAGAACTGTATCCAGGTATGAAGCAGGTAGAGCTGGTGCTGAAGGCTCTGGCCATGATGCTAACAATGAAATCACAGTGCAGAAAGCAAAGAACTTGATTGGTGGTGACCAGGGGTTTGTAAACCTTGATGCCCAAACCTCTCCAGGACCAGGCCAGTTCAAGAGAGATTCCTCTCAGCTACATGGGAGGCCTGGGCAGCTAGGAGCTAGCTGCTCTCTCTCACCTTGTTGGTCCATTCAGTGCTCACCTGCTGTTCCCAACTGTACTGCTCAGCAGTCTTTCAAGAGGTACTGGAAACATCACAGGAAGCTTCCTTGGACTTCTAAGGGGTCAGAAAATCGCATTACTTTACTTGAGGACATAGCACGAATAAGGCTCTGGAGTCAATCACCAGCCCCACAATAACAGTAAATAACAACAACGACAACAACAAATGAATAAAAATATAATCATGTTATGTTGGAAAAAAAGAAATTACTTCCTCTTCATTCATATTAGGGCAGTTTTTCAGGGGAAGATTCAAGTAAGAATTAAAAGATCCAGAAACTTCATATACAGTGACTTGAACTTGAGTGATATGCCTTAGAATTGTCAGACTCCATGGAATCAAGCAAGTCTTTAGGAGCCAGATGCAAGAGTACAAACAGATGTGATAATCTCTCCCATCTCTATAAAAAGGGGTGGAGGAAAAAAGTGATTTCTATCTATGTATTCCCATGGTCACTAAGGGATTACTTTGGAGAAAATGCACTTGGAAGGTGACCTTGAGAATCCATAAAAACAACAAGCAGAAATTCAGAGGTTCAGAGACCTCAGAACTAAAGGAGATTTATAACACACCCAACAAAGCTCAGGGACCTTATGACCCAACAAGGCTCAGGGAACATTATGGAATAGGGGGGTAGAATGACTGAAAGAGCCACGGGGTGAAGTATGCTGAGGCATTGTCTCTCCCCTCCCCAGAGACTGACTGGTGGATTTTTTGGGAGGAAACATTAATACTTTAACAAGAAAACTTTTTTTTTGTCCTCCTGCACCATCCATACAAAATTTGATGCGTCCAATAATGTGCAGGTCTTGTACTGGTAACGACAGTCACTGTGGTATCAGGAATACAATGGTCACTTGTCCAGGAACAGAGCATTCTAAAAGGAAGACTGTTTTTAAGATAGAATTTCTCAAATGAAAAGTATAATTAAAATATAAACTCAAAAATGTGAATATATATTAATATTCAGAAATTGCTAATTTGCTTAAGGGTAATAATCATAGGCAGAGCTTCTGTCCATTTATCCTTATTTTGAAGATGCGAATACTAAAGTATTTATTAACCATGGTCCATAGTATCTTCAACTTATTTTCAAAATAATGTAAAAACAAAATAGAGAAATAGCAGATAGATCACTCGGTAGACGGAATAGAATGGATGAATTTATGAAGAGACACACAGAGGGGTAGAAAAGAGATGGTGGACGGAGATAGAAGAGAATAGATAAAGCAAACAGGAGCCAAGGCTGGCAAACTATTCGGTCTAGTTAGATAGATACACAGGATGACACTGAACTATTCTTTCCAGGTTTCTGTGTCTTTAAGATGTTTCACAAAAAAAAAGTGGGAAAAGGGGGGGAAAAAAGGAGGCATTGATATGAACAGAACAAAGACCTCCTTTCTGGTCCTGAAGTCCATGTTTTCCTCTTTCCACAAGCTATTCCCTTCTCTTCCTCAATAGCAGGGAACTAAAATGCAGCTTTCAACCTCTCAGGAGATCCTCCAAACGCTGCTTTCCATGGAGAGAACTTCCAGTTGTCCAAGAAAATCTTACTAGTATGTCAACCATGCTTTTTGCTGACCTTCTCCTGTGCTTGTTAGCATTTGAAACTTGTATAAGGCCCTTCCTTCCTTCTGGGCCCTTATTGCTGAGTCGAGATCTCAAGTCAATCTTTCTGTCTTTACAGGAAAACACATGCAGACATACGAGCATGCGTGAGCACCCACACACATTCAATCCATGCCCAGAGCCTCAGTGCGGAATCAGCACCCAAATGGCCCTGCGAAATCAGTTAAGTGATAAAATAGACTGTTCAGATACGCCAAGGCTGGGTTCTTAGAATTCAAAATTCAGTGAGAACTCCTGAGGGAAAAGTAAGGTAAAATTGTGTCATTCTGTGACATTCTTAAAATTAAATTAATGCAGAATTAAAACCATAATGAAATACTCCTCCTTATGTTAACAGTAACTCACTTATTCTGTCAGTGCATAGTCACCTGCCTCTGCGGTGCATTATTAAGTGATTTAAAAATGAATGTTAGCACGGATCATCATCATCTCAGCAATTATTATACAAGCAAGCATTTGGCTTCAGGAGGATGCTGAGGGTTCCAGGGCAGAGGAGAAATAAGGGGTCATTTTGTGTGGCCACAGGCAATCCAGTAGCATTCCAGGAGACAACCTTTCTTAGGAAGTGATAGCCTGAACTTGACAGACATATAATCTCATCTAGATATGATAACTGCCAGATGTCTAGACCACAAATACTCATTTTAACAATTTGCAAGAATCTACTACATGCATAGCAAAGCATTCAAACAGAAACTACAGTAGCCAGCCGGCCCTGCCCACAGTCCTCTCCTCCTGCAAAAAAAAATCCATATTCAAATGCTAAGAAAATATATGCCCCAGACTTTGAAACAAAAAAACGTGAATGCAAACTACAGGGAGGAAGGTTCTCTCTGGGCAGAAACATGTAAATCTAGTTTGTATATGGAAATCCAGGTGGCTTAACTTCCCTGTACAGCATTATCCTAAAATACAAGTCAACTTCTTTGACCCTGAGTTTCCCGGCAGAGAGGAGACTATTGGGGAAGCATGATGAGTGGGGTAGAGCTGGAGCTGGATAATGAAGAAGAAACAAAAGCTAATAAATCCAGGATCAGCAAACTCTTTCTGTGAAGTAACAGATTTAAATATCTTGGACTTTCTGAGTGTAATGGCTTGAACTTGGAATGACCCACAGAGGATCAGGTTTTAAGCACATGATTCTCAGCTGGAGGTGTTGTTTGGGGAGCTTATGGAATCTTTGCAAACCTGGGGCCTAGCTGGTGTGGGTTACTTTTAGAAGGCTGTACCTCTCTTGGGTTCCAGGTGTATTTGTTTCCTGTCTGCCACTGTGAAGTGAGGACCCTTGGCCACATGCTTCTGCTATCACAGAGCTGCACCTTCATGCCTTCCCCGCCACAATAGACTGAACTCTCTGAAACCATGAGCCAACATAAATCTTCCCTGAATTAATTAGTTTCTGCCAGGTATTTGATCACAGAAATGAAATAATCAGTGAATACAATGAATAAATGTTTTAAGCTATGGGTCATGTGGTCTCTACTGCAAAAAAAAAAAAAAACCTCTATTCTACTCTGTTCTGCTTGTGAGAGAGTCACCGTGGACCACAGATGATGTATACATGAATTGCCAGACTGGGTTCCAGAAGCTGTATTGATGGACAGACCCTGAAACTTACAAAAAACCAACCTGGGCATGACAACACACATCCATCATCCCATCTCAGGAAGCTGAGGCAGGAGAGTTTCAGGCCATTCTGGCCTATATAGTGGGACCCTGTCAATAAATAAATAATATAAAGCACCAAGCTGGACTTAGCCCATGAGCCATTGTTTAAAGTGATGATTTTAGCAGTTGTGCTCAAACTTGAGACTGTCATTCTGGTGAAGGACGAATTATATAGATCCTTGGGCCCTACCTTGGAAATTCTGATCCCACAGACCTGGGATCAACCTGGTCCTGTTCATTTCTTTCAATTTTCAGGGATCTTTCTGCTTCCAGACCACACATGTAGAACCATGGCTTCCAGGCAAAATGACAAAAAGGAGAAAGGAAAACAATGGCCCATGTTAGCCAGGTCAGTAATAGTCATTTTATTGTCATTTATGTAAAACCTATTCAAACTCTGTGCAGAATTTGAGGCAGAAAAATCATTAACATAATAGTTTCCATAGTCAATAAGTAGTATACCTGGCTCTTCTTGGGAGATTCTAATCTCACTAATCTCAGCTTCCTTCCTTGCCTTCATCAGAACTTTGCTCACTTGACTCTTCTCTTTTTACTTTTTAATATTTTATTAATTTGTAAAGAAAGAAAGAGAAGGGGGAAGGGGGAGAATGGGCACACAGGGATTCTTGCCACTGCAAATGAACCCCAGAAGTATGTGCCACTGTGTGCATATGGCTTTATGTGAGTACTGGGGAATCAAACCCCAAGCCATTGGGCTCTGCAAGCAAGCACCTTTAACAGATGAGCCATCTCTCCAGCCCCAAATTCTTCTCTGTGAGGCTTAAACACCT